>MU193932.1:0-13544 GCA_016904865.1 Pissodes strobi | reverse complement strand
AAATTTATTTAAATCAAGTGATTTGAATAGAGCAACTCTCTCTTTTTTATGATTACTTCATTTCAAATTTCTGAAAAGTTTAGCCCTTAGAGGCTTGTTTCCTCTTCAATTTTAATTTATGAATTGGGGTCCACCAATCTATAACATCTGTAGTTTTTAAAATTTGTTCACGAAATAGTGTATTTACTAATGAATGTAGCTAATTTAGCAAGTAACTTCATTATAGATTACAACAAATTATTGTTCTAAGTTTTTATATTCATAGTGGATGTTGATAAATTTTAATGCCAGGTCTTTCTCATCTTGTGGATCTTCGGACATTGTATATTTCATCTTGCTCTTAATATTGAAAACACCTATCCAGATATAGCCGAGATTATTTAAACAGCTTTTTATGTAGATGATCTGCTTACAGGAGCCGATACCATTGAAAAGGCAAAACGAATATGTGAGTTAGTTTTTGAGACCCTCAAACAAAGATGTTTTGCTTTGGGCAAATTTTATTCTAATGATCCTAGCATTCTAGAGGGTAATTCTAATGATGATTCTTTATCTAAAATTGTAGAATTCGATGAACACGATGCCAAGAAAACACTTGGTTTGATCTAGAGCCCCACTTATTACAAATTAATGCTTAAGTGCGTAACATAATTCATTCTAAGTTTACAAAACGTTCAATATTATCCGAAAGTTCTAAAATTTTTGATCTTTTGGGACTTATGCGCCTGTATGTAGATAAATTCTAATGCCAAGTCTTTCTCATCTTGAGAACCTTGGGACATTTTTAGGATAATAATTTAAAACTGATTTAAATCAATGATTCAAATTTAATCAATGTTTTATTCTGAACCGATCTTAAGGCTTGAATTAAGTTAGAGATGTAAGAAATGGGATAAGGCACGCCCAGAAAACAGCAAGAGAATAATGCGATTGAGCAGCACTATAAAACTGCTCATTTGAACAGTACCACAGAACACATTACCGTACTCTGCAGCACATGTAAATTAGCGATGAACAAATTTTCTGGAAAAACGGGTCCAAACTGGTAGTTTTTCATTCCTCCGAGACGAATTCGTTATCATTATTTTTTGAAAATATAAGTATCAACTGCAGTCATCAGGGCCAGATTTAAAGTTTGCATGATCCTAGGCCAAAAAAAATCGCAGCCCTCTCTTAACCAATCATAAATATTTTCTTTGATATTTTAAAAAATATGTTTTTAACGTGCGTCTCCTGGTATTGTGTGCCTCTAGGCCAGAGTAAATCCAGCCCTAGCTGCCATATTTTAGTAACTCATTTGGAATATTGTCTGGGGCCTGGAATCTATTTTCTTCTATTCCTTTCCATGACCCGTGTGACGTTCGCCTGGTATTCAGTTTAAGTTTCCTAATTTTTGCATTTACTCTGATTCATGTTTCATGATTGTTATGCTCTTGAATGGTTATATTGCTAAATGTTTTTTTTCTTTTACAAGGTCTTTCACCTTCTTTGAAAAGCATGATGTTTTGATTATTTTAGCGTTCTTGTTTACGCGGCTGGCAAAAAGGTGTTTTTACCTATTTAATTAAATTCCTTGGATGAGACTTAAGCTTTCTGTCCTGTAAATGTCATTATAACTAAGCATTTTTTGCGTGAAGGATCAAATATCCATTGAAAATTGCGCAACGAATCCGGATTACGAGTGCTCCGTAGGTAGGCAAGCGTGAATTTAGGACTTCAAATCTCGTTTATCATTCAATAAAAAGTAAGTTGTCGTCTCGCACCAGTACAATAATATTTGAGTTGGAGCAGGTAAGTATTTGCCAAAATCGTGTACCTGCAATGTCATTATCAGGAGTCAAGGTTTAAATTTAAAAAAATTACAACGACGTATTTATCTTTAACCCAGCATTCTTTTTGCTGTTTAAATTTAGGTGATTAATAATGGAATATTATGTTGGTAAAAAAGATTAAATTCAAATTTAAGAACTGTTTTATTTATTTTAAAAATAATTAATTTGCATTCTTATTAATTTACTTTTCGACTTTCATCTTTCTGTGTTTGGAATAATCAATTAAGCTAATTTATAAATACTCATCTAATAGATGATTTATTATTTATTTTATTAACATCGATCATGTCTAAATGAGGCTCATGAAAAATATCTCATCTTTGCAATTAAAAAAAACTTGCACGTGGTCAAAGCAGAATTTGAAAATACGAAACACAGACAATATACATATATTCGCCACTTTTCGCAAATTATTTACAATCGCAGCACGTCAAAAGTAAGATATATGCATAAAAGAGGTAAATTAATATTACTAATATATGACAAATCACTTAAACGAACGAACAACATAAATATAGATACAAAAATAAAAAAAAGTATTAGGATAATACATTCTCACTGGCGGTGTGCATATTATCCTCATTCAGCGAATAAAAACGATGGTTCCGTAGTGCCATTTTAATAATGATCTTAAATTTACAATTACTTAGCGATTTCACGCTCTTAGGTTGTAACAAACCTTAAGCGTAGGGTGCCAATTATGTAACGCTATTTTTTAATATGCTAGCTTACACTCGGTTTCAACAATAATTAAAGGTGTGGGTCTATGTCTTGTCAGTTAGGTGAAGGCGCCACTAAATTTACCAGGAATATATCAATGATTTTTGCACATTGAAATCAGGGCAGTAAAATTTATAAACATACCCTAGACAAGAATATCATGAAAAAATACGGTAGTTTACCAAAATGAACATTTGGATTCTAATTAAACAAATTTATTTATTCGAATATGGAAAACCAATATAAACACTTTAAAGCCCGTTAGTTAAGTGAAGTTTAGGGTATCGTACATAAACTAATGAGAAGAGTTTTTAAGTTTTAATCTTATATCCTTAAGATTGCCTAGTTCCTATTTGGAAATAGTTTTAATTAAACCTTGAATTCTAGAGGTCCCGACTAATCGCAGTTAGTCATATATCAAGTACCAAAAATAAGCAATATTTATTAAACAAACTAATTAATCTAAATTAATCCCATGATAGCGATAATATTAATATATAAATAAGCAGTTAATAGAGATCTATTAATTAAATCAATGAATTACTATATAAAGTAAGTATATATACCTAGCCTATAAGTACTTATGGAGAAGACGAATTGAGCACAGTTCGATTCCAGTATTAAGGCGAAAAATTAAAGTTGCAAATAGCAGTTATGTGACACAAATTACTTCCAAGAGCCAGTAACAGTAAAAATAAATCAATTAATTATCACGACATTGACAAAATGAATTCTCTACTCGAGATAATGTCAGATATGATAATGAAAAAAATAAGTATCTCCACAGCAATTAAGAAAAGAAATAGAAATAGATATGATACACGATATTAGATAAACTACAGCAGTTTATCGGTAAGTTTGATAAGCAAAAACGGTAGGATCAGTAAACGAAGACGAGATATATCAATAATATATACGATATAGACACCAAAGGACCTACAGTCGTTTAACAGTAAAGTCACTAATCAGAAAGATAATTAACGATAGTAGCGATAATAAGAGGTCATTAATCAGGAAAAAGGTAGATCTTACTTCTATCTAGTCGATTTGCACATTGGCGTTTCTTGCGAAGCTACGGCTTCACCGCTCCACCATGTGGTCGTATTACCATGACAAGAGGCCTCTGTATGGTTAAATAGAATCGCGAACTTGCTAGGTCGGCATAGAAAGGCCGCTGGCTACTAAAATATAACAAACATTTTTTTGTATCGGAGTGGTAACTACACTATTCGTTAAACATATTGATCAGTATCAGAGAATATGGCCGTTAATTTCAGAAACTACACATATTTGCCAATTAATGTCACTACAGAATCAGACGGTAATTAGACCTGATGGCCAACATTAACAACTAAAATTTCAGATATTGAAATTAGGTCGTTTTTCACCTCCTACACGCTTGAGAGAGGATCCATCAATTCCCCCAAAAAAGCATATATACCACATCTGTCAAGAGGGCGCTCCAAACGGATTCATCTTTCGAGTGAGTCGGAACAGTGGAAGTAAGGTATCTAGAAGTAAGGTAGCGAGAGTATCGACAACACAAATCGACCAGTAAAAACGCACTACCGGATTTTATAATATTTTCAACGTTACAAGGTATATAAGATATTATATAAAGATCTATTCAGAGAATTACCGTGGCAATTTCTAAAAGCTGGCACTATAAGTAGTACATAGGGAATCACATGATTCCGAAACATTTAAAAATTGGTTTACAGAGATTAGAATAATTAATATTGGCCCTCATTAGAATTGTCTATTTTGTCTATGATGCCCCGCAGTAAAACTCTATATCAAAGGTGTGAATCAAAAAGTAAGAAATAGGCTACCAAAAAGGTGTTTTGGTGGCCTATTTAAAACTGCGGAGTTCAAAGGTAGATGTATATAGCGATTTTGCTAAATTGTTATGGGCTGAATTAGGAATATCATCAAGAGTGATCCTTAAAAGCCTAGAAATAATCGCGGACACAGGAAAGGACTTTGGGGTACACCACTCGTAACGCGTACAGAGGAAGACATGGTCTCTCCAAAATCCACACATTGGTATCCAGAATTTAAATAAGAAGATATAAACCTAAAGGGAGGCATCTCAAACCATATATCGAAAGCTTCTTCAGTAAGAGTTTACGTGAAACGCAGTCAAGGGCCTTGCTAAGATCGCACATGGTCAAGCTCACATGCTCATTCATCCCTTGAAGACTCTCAATAATTACATGACACACGATCCTTGACACAGCCTGAATAATGGAGCGATGTGCTTCAAACCTGAATTGCCTGTGGCACAAACATTTAATTTAATGGTACTGAAGTAACGATAATTGCTGCTTTATCAGAGACTAAAATACTTTCCTCAATACTGAAATTATGATATCGGTCTAGAGTCACTCATACAGTTCGCATAACCCTTTTTTAAAAACCAGAACAACTCAGGCCAGTTTAAATACCATGGAAATCACTCAATTTTTTAAACATATATCATATCTGAAATATTTCATTAATATGCTGTTAATTTTATTTAAATCGAAAGCATTTGAATTTTATTTTATTTATTGTTTCAATTACCTCATTCTCCATCTACAAAGAATGAAGTAGACACCGTTGGAGTTTTCTTTAGACATTCGTCTTGTTTGGACTTACTAATAGATAGTATATTAATTCTATTTTTGGCAACTATAGTAAAAAATGGTTAAAGTCGTCAGCAGATAGCAAATACTGCTTGTTACTAAGAAAGTTCTTAGAGCTAGTGTTCCTCTCGAAATTTAATATTTTCAATATATCTCTATAATTATCATCCTAGTTTATTTTCGTGATCTCGATGGGTTTTTTTATAATCGTTCCGTATTTTTTTAAACGCGAATGTGTTGACAGAACTATGCCATAGTTTTTGCAGCATTCATTCTAGGTATTTCGTATCAATTACATATGTTTTTTTTTAAACTCGTTCATTATATTTTAATTTTGGGAAATAGATTTATTTTTATTGGGCAATTGCTGATTGCAATTACAGTCCAATAAAAAGTTGGCCATAAAATTTACATAAATTCAAGAAAATTCATTCAATGACAAATTTTAAGGGAATTTTTAATATTCTCTCCGTTATAGGTCTTGCTAATACTTACCATCTTTCGTTCAACCTTACAATTTTTGTTCAAGCCTAGAGCAATTTTCATTTATGTTAGTCAGTATATTATCAATGCAAGTGGCAGAACCTTGAGGAACTCCTGTACTCTAGGAGGTAATTGTTATATTCAAACCAAAGCTATCCACAATATCCTGAAAGTTGCACGTTTCTGGAGATAATTCATTGAAACGGATGGTAAAATCACCCAATAATATAATAATGAATAATAACTCAAATTCACAAAAAATTTCTGCATATTGGCAGAATAGCATGATGGGTACCTAGAGACAAAAAAGTAATATTTTATCTGGAATAATTTTAATTGCACCGACTTGCGTCTACCTACCGCAAATTTTCGATCTTCGGACCTGCGCATTTGACAGCAGCCCGGTGTTGTCGTTCTAATATTTCACTTCACGCCTGTCCCTCCGCTAGCTTCGCTCGCTCCGGAGGCGCAATCAAACAAGACTAACCCAATCTAACCCAAGGCAATGCTAGAAAAAAGAACTTTGAAAAATGTATGAAATACACGCATGCACATGCGTACGTGCATGCGTGAAGACTTAAAATTGCGGTAGACGCGAATATTGTACAGAACTACGCAATCATCTCCAGTGCAAATCGGCTAATATAAGTCAGTTTGCATATCAGACCTGAACGGATATGTATGCAGACGCCACCATGACCACGATCAGATCGACAAAACAAAAAAGAGACCAGATCAAACCCTTTTCTACTGCATTATAATACGACAATGTATGCTTATTGAGTTCCCAATATTCACTAAAACATAAAATATCAAATTTATTAATTTCAATATCATCACCTTTATTTGAAAGTCTTTGAACGTTCAGATGAAAAATCAATAAGCTGTGGGTGGCATTTATTAGTGATCGGCAAGACAAGAAATGTTGTGTTGACAAGCAATTTCTTGTCTTGTCTTGAATTTTTTTCAAGAAATTAAAAAAAATCTTGTCTTGACCATTTCTTGAGAGTTCAAGAAATCTTGAAAATTCTTGACATCTTGACAAAAGGGTAACCTCCGTTTAAAAGTCGTTTCTTGATACCTTGACAAGAGGGAAACCCCTGTTTAAAAGTCGGGATGAGATTGGTTGATATGATGTTTATGCTTTATGCTTGGAATCGAGGGTCACGCGGTCAGGATAGTATTGTTTTACATTTCGTTGCTTCATATGTGTTGACAAATTAATTTTTTTCTGGTGTTCTATATTGTTGTGGAGGATTCATGTTTTACCTTACAAATGTTTGCCTATTCTCTTCACTTTAGAGCCGCTTGCTCTGGCTCCAGGGTGTATACCGCACAAGTGCTAGTTTAGTGACTCTAACGAAGCTGAAAAACCTAAAGGAATCTGGAAAAATGGTCTACGTTTCGAGGAACAAATCTGCCCCCGTTGTCAAGAACGGACAAATCTAAAAATGAAAATGGTTAGTAAATACAATAAAACAGTAAAAAGCTCTTGCAGATTGTTAAGCTTTGTATTGACTTTGTCAAAGGGTTTTTCAGCTTCGTTAGGGTCACTAAACTAGCACTTGTGCTGTTTACACCCTGGAGCCAAGACAGCAAGCGGCTCTCAGTGGAGAGAACAGGCAAGCATTTGTAAGGTATTTTTTTTTCAACTTAATTTAAAAAATTTTACGTAAAATTAAAATTTCTGTACGCCACTGAAGTAGATCCGCTTAGCAAAGTTCTTTTTGGTTTTAATATCTTAGGTCAAAACATATACAAAAATGATAAAAAAAATTCTTTGCAAATAAAAAGTCATTAAATATTAAAAAATTATCCAATTTAATTTAGCCCACAAGGCAGAGTTTTACCAAATTAAAGTATCAATTTTAATTTTGTTCGTATTGACCTGATTTTTTAATAGTCAGTATTCCGCCCCCTTTTAAATGTATTTTGCCAATTTTTACCTATTTATTTCCTTTGGCCAATTTGGCTGACACTGAAGTAGACTCGCTTTGCAAAGTACTTTTTGGTGCCAATACCTTAGGCCATAACATATCCAAAAATGATATAAAACTTTGGAAATAAAAATGTTATTTTTTACATAATAATTTTTTTTATCCTTCCATTAAAAATGTTTCAGTGCTTTGTTTTTTTTTTCAATAAACTAGCAAACAAATGAGTTTTTTTTTAATTTTATATTTTCAAGAAATTTCAAGATTTTTTTGATTTCTTGCCAAGAAATCTTGATCTTGAGAAGTAATTTCTTGTCTTGTCTTGAAAAACAAGGATAATTTCTTGTCTTGATCTTGCCTTGAAATCAAGGCAAGATCAAGAAGTTGTCAAGAAAATGGCGACCTCTAGCATTTATCAGATGAATCGTCTTATTTACTCATTCCAGTGGTCTTTATTTGGACTTCAGGTGAAAAAATTGTTCATGCGTGTGCTTAAAACCCACCTGCTTGGTTCCAGAAAACTCTCCATATTCTTTTCATGTACAGGGTGTCCCAAATTCGAGCCTCATCATTGGGATCTCGGAAACTAGAAGAGATACGAGGTCGGTTAAATAGAGGCAAAGTTGCGCAATTTGAAGCTGATCATAATGCCACATTAAAAGTTAAAAAATTCCGAATACTTCCGAAGATATTTAGGAAAAACCGAATATTCGCGATTTAATTTTTAATTTTTTATGACTCTATTTGAATAGATATAACAAAATAAATTTCACATTCTCATCGCTACCACCTGTTCTACAAGGTGGTGTTATCAGATTTTCAAACCGACGTTTCGCCTTTGAGCTGCCATCATCATTTTTGTTTTTTTAAATAAGGCCCTGGTTTTTTTATTACGGATTTTAAGAGCTTTTAAAGTCCCAAAACCAATAATGTATCACACTTGTTCGAAAAATTCATATTAATGTAATTTTTCATAAGAATGCATGTGTTAGAGAGAGACAGAAAACAGATTTGCAATATATCATTCGTTCTGGCACATCAGAAGCTCTTAAAAACTGATATAAAAGAACCACTATCTTCTGTCTCTCTCTAACACATGAGTTCTTATGGAAAATGCTATTAATATGAATTTTTCGAATAAGTGCGATACATTATTGGTTTTGAGACCTTATAAGCTTTTAAAACCCATAATAAAAAATCCAGAACCGTATTTAAAAAAACAAAGTTAATGATGACAGCTCAAATACGAAACGTCGGTTTGAAAATCTGATAACACCACCTTGTAGAACAGAAAAAGTAGCAACGAGAAAGTGAAATTTATTTTGTTATATCTATTCACATAGAGTCGTAAAAAAATTAAAATTAAATCGCAAATATTCGTTTTTTTCCAAAAATCTTCGGAAGTATTCGGAATTTTTAAACTTGTAAGGTGGCATTTCGATCAGCATCAAATTGCGCAACTTTGCCTCCATTTAACCGACCTCGTATCTCTTCTAGTTTCCGAGATCCCAATGATGAGGCTCGAATTTGGGACACCCTGTACATACCTCAACTTTAAATGAGGAATATTCTGTAGGATGTTTGACATTAGTTTTTTTACATGGCACATCAGAAAATACTGGCTTTAAGAAGCTGCAGCTTCAAAACATGAAAATATAACAGTTTTGGAACTATTTTAATTGAGTGGTTTTCGATACCACCAGAATTCTCCGAAGCTATGATTTCTCTTCCCACCTTCTCCTGGCCGTACCATCTTCTAGATGGTATTATGCTCTCTCTATGCCATTTCTTAACGATAGAATTTAATTTTTCTTCTGATGGGTGGTCGCTTGATTTACAGAAGCCCACATCTGTTGGGGTGTGATAGAATGTGTATGATAGTTGAGAGGGGATTCCATGGGAAGGGCTTCAACCCGTCCATGCTTCGGTTGACTTTCCCTAGCCTCAAATGGCGCAGTATTTTAGCAAAGGTATCTTCTACGTTAGGTTTCCGGGAAGAAGCAAACAATTTTGTAGCACCTTTGTTAGATATCCCTAAAAATGTCGGAAGTGTTCTTAAGAGTTGAGCAATGTTTACGCTTTCATTACTTCTTAATAATATATTTACTAAATCATTATGACCCCGCAAAGCATCAACGACAATAGATTGATTGATTTATTAGCCTTCTCTTCCTTCAGATGGCCCTTCTGCATATTATGAGGATTTTCCTTTCTAATCACTGTGTGTCACACGATAAATCGGTAGCATTAAAGTCTTCAGAAATACCTATCCGAACGACTACCCTTCTTCTCAGAATATGCACTTATTTCACTTATGAAACCGATTAATACTTTGGGGGTGTAATTCTCTGGTAGAGAGAGATTAATTAATATCTCAATCAACTCAGTTTTTTTTTAGTTAATTAAGCTCCGTCGAGAGCAAAGCAACATTCTCGTTTTCTATCATACGTGATAGAATAGATACCATTCGCATACGCTATGGTTATTTGAAAATTGTTTGTTGACGATATCGCCATCAAAAAAACTAGCGCTTTGATTAATAAAGAACTACTAACTCTTTTCTATTCTAGAGACGTCGATCCACTTTATTTCTGCCGAAAAATACCCCGCAAAGCGTTTTGTAATTTGTATTATAATTTAACAAATTTTCATATGATTTTGGTTCCTTCCAAAAGAGTGAAAAATATGTGCGATTTTCAACTTAATATTACGTGGATTAACGGCATGTTAATTACAGAATAAATTTTTTAATCATGTCTGTAGGTATCGGGCTTTTGTAAAATTACTTCTACTTCGTTTCACGTGAGCAAATTATTGTTTTCGAATAAAACCAGGCTTATATCACTCGGCTTTTTTTCTGATTTAGGGAGTTAAATTAAAATGTGTGTGTTTTATATAGTTTTCAGAGTAAGGCATTTTTGTATTAATTCATATTTTATTTCCAGGTCAGTATGCAAAACTGTGGGAAAAACCGTGGTAGTTAGTACCTGTTTTGGGTAAGTAAAACATATATTTCGCTCTCGGTCGCGCACAAGTTTATTTGACAGATAGAGTTTTTCCTTGAAATATTGATATTTTATACCAACAACTATTATTGTAAATAGCCGAACGTAGACAGCTTTGAGCGTCACATGCTTCTTTTGCGTAGACAGTTCAACCTTATTTATTACCCAGGAAACAGTGTGCTTAACGCGCCGCACTAAGTTTTCACTTCAAAAAGGTAATTCTAATAATATAATTTATTTAATCAACATATATCTTTTTAGCTCTTGATGCTACAAAATTAGATAGGTTATACAAGTTTAATTGACTAAATTGTAATGCTTGAATAATTTTCTGTAAGTTTATTCTTTTTAAAATAACTATCAGAAAAGTTATTAGAATTTAGCAAAGCTACATTCGTGTGCTTTGTAGATGTAGTATGCCTTACAGATTTTATTGAAATATTGATATATCGAAGGATGAATGAAACCGAAATAGAAGTCTATAGTAATATTGATAATAACCCACTTTCAATATTTACGAGTCGATTCTGCTTTTGCTATGGACATCGTTGTCAATCACACCTATTACAGAACTGTTAGGAGAGGTGAAGAACAATGATAAATAATTTAGCAATAAATAATAATTAATAATAATATTGGAAATATATATACTATCATAGCTTAAATGACAAAACTGTATACATATTTGTCTTTATGCTAATGTTTCAGTATAGTAAATGAACGGCTGTCCGACCACTCTCAGTTTTGGCCGCCTATTTACCTAATGCATTAACACGGCCGAGAAGAGACTATGCTAAACTTAGGCGTGCCTTAACCCTCAGCAACTACATAACGATAATAATTTTAATGTTATATTCTTGTTAAATTATATAGTCATGTATAATGTAGATTAATCTCTTAATTGGCTTTTTCGAATAATATAATTTTTCCACAGAGAACGAGTTTTAAAAAAAAATGTGTTCTTTGAATATTCACGCAGGGATAGAAGTATTACTAGTAATAGTGAGTTGGCATTATAACTTTTAAATGCACATATTATGCAACAAATTAATTCATGCGGTACTGTAGGCCGTCTTAAGGAGCTCGACTGGGACCTCGCTGTACTACTTAATACAGTATCTATAGTTTTTGAATGTTAAGTACGACATTGAAAGGCGTGATAATTAGAAAAGCACACAAAAAACGTAGGTTTACATTGCATCACAGACAAAACTGCTAAAGTTCGTCATAATCATCAAAATGTCTGGTACATGCGATTATAATTCAGTGATTTGGTATTCTTTCTATCATTGGGCAAGGTCAAGGATTTTTACGCCAAGCCATCAGACTGGATTTGGATTAGTATACAAAATAGAGAACTACAGCCATGCAAAATGTACGAAGGTGTGCCGTAATGTGGTTGTTATAAAAAAGGATCTTAATTTTCTATCTAAATAGCTTTATACTAGTAGGGAGAGGAGAATATAATAATATCTTAGTACA
Organism: Pissodes strobi; assembly: GCA_016904865.1. Classification (NCBI taxonomy): domain Eukaryota; kingdom Metazoa; phylum Arthropoda; class Insecta; order Coleoptera; family Curculionidae; genus Pissodes; species Pissodes strobi. The sequence continues at coordinate 1,461 of MU193932.1, read as the reverse complement.
AGTTAAACCATTCTAATTATGTGCTATTTTGGAAACTGTTAGTAACTAATCACATCCAGGTTGGTTTTTGATTGCGTTTGGAACAAACGCATGATAACTAAGTCGGGGTTTGGAACCTTCGGCAGAATTCATAGCACAGTTTTATCCACAATACCGAAACAGAATGTTTACACTCGACACGCGTTTCGCTAAGCATGTTAACATCACCAGGAAAAGTTAATTAACCTGTTAATGATGATGCTAAGATGGTTAGGATCTGTTTGTCTAAGCGAACATTTTCTATTTTTCTCTTCCCATCTTTATCCGACTACATTTTTTCGCCCTTTCTAACTTTCTGGGCCTGCAGTTTAGCCGAATGAAATATATTTATTGAAAAGAAAAATAGTTCTGGAATTTAAATCCGGGGTGGGTTGGTTAAGAGGTCAATCAATTGATGGATTATCTTCAGATCAAAGATTCAGTTCTTCTAATAAACCAAGATGCTTTTTGGATTGGCAGATCCCACAGGAGCAGGCTGGATTCGTCAGTGACAAAGGCGCAAGAGAACAAATCTCAAATGTTCGAAATGGCAAGAGAATTTGTGAAGCCAACATATCTATGTTTCTTAGACTACAGCAAAGCATTGGACTGTTTAACTGTGTCAACTAGCATCGGCTTTGTAGAGCCCTCTTAGATCGATATGAAAATAGCACTGCAGTGCAGTGGTCAGACTAGAGGACAAAACCTCACAAACCTTTAACAAACAACGAGGTGTAAGACATGGCTATATTTTATCTTTTATCACCCTTTCTATTCAACATTTATGGGAATGCATCATTAGAAAAGCCTTAGACGGTTGGGAGGGAAGCATAAGTATAGGCGGAAGAAAAATAAATATCCTTTGCCACGCTGATGACAGCACACTTGTAACAAAGGATGAACAAGAAATGTCGGAACTTATTAAAAGAATGGAAAGAGAAAGTCTGAACTTTGGCTTAAAACTAAATCGACAAAAATCTCCTATCTCTACGATAGGGAAAGAAATAATTTATCTGGGAACTCACATAAACAGAGATGGAAATGCATCTACTGAAATTAAAAGGAGAATAGATCTGGCCAAAACTGCCATGACAAAATTAAATAAAATTTGGAAGGACAAACAAATAACAGTTAGTACAAAACGCAAACTAGCCGAAACACTTGCATTTCCGATTGCATTATATGGAGTAGAAGCGAAGGCTACAGACGTTGCTAAACTGGATAGCTTTGAAATGTGGGTTTGAAGAAGGCTCTTGAGAATTCCTTGGATTGCTGATAGAACCAATGTGTCAATACTAGAAGAACTAAAAATTAATGTAAGACTGTCAACCATAGTCGGACAGCGAATTCTCAAGTTTTTTGGACACGTGAGCAGGAGGAAAGATGATCATCTAGAAAAACTAGTGATACAAGGGAAAATCTAAGGTACGAGACCTCGGGGAC
>JAEQML010065086.1:0-21353 GCA_016904865.1 Pissodes strobi | reverse complement strand
CTCCCTTATGCACACCCTCGGTTGAGGGTAGTGTGGGGCTCGCTATAAGCATACCCACCAAAAATCACCATCTCATGATGCTAGTAACTCTACGTCACTATTGCATCTTCCTTCTTCGGCGTGTTGGCCTTCTGATTCTTCTTGCGACTGGTTCCAGGCAGGATACAGTAATGTGTTGTGATATTGTTGTGGGGTGATGTTTTATGTTGTGTGTTGATGAGATGTGTGTTAGTGGGTTAATTATTTTTGGGTTTTTTGCTGTAGTGTTTAGCTACAGTTTTTTATGAGTTAGTAAATGTTAGTATTATTTTTGGTGGTTTTTCATTTATTTTTATTATTTTTATTTTTGTTTTTTATTTTTGTGATTTTTATGTAATTATTTTTGGGATTTTTATATGTGCTTATATTGTGTTTATTGGAGGTTCTCTTAAGCTTTTTAGCCTTGCCCTTTCCGGTCGGTCTTCCCCGTCAAAAAGTGATGTAATTAGTGGATTTGTGTGGGTGCGTACTTGTTCCAAGAATCTAACATGTCTATTTGGTAGGTGTTCGTGAATTGTTTCGATTTTTAGGTTTGCGTGTATTTCGGTGTTGCGTATGTACCATGGAACGTTTGTTATTTGTCTGAGTGTTTTGTTTTGAAAAACTTGTAGTTTCTTTTTGTTTGTCTTGCTTGTGTGTGTGTATGCGATGGCACCATAGAGGACTTTGGGCTTGATAACTTGGTTGTAAATTAGAAGTTTGTTCTTGATTGACATTGAGCTATTTCTGTTAATTAAGGGATAGAAAGCTTGTTTTGCTGCAATGCCTATGTTAATTTTATTTTGGATATGTTGATTGAATGATAGTCTTCGGTCTAAGGTCATGCCTAGATATTTAAGAGTGTTATTCCAACTTAATTCAGTGTTTCCAAGCTTAAGATTTGCTGGTAATCTACGAGAGTGGCTAATGAGCATAGCCTGAGTTTTGTCATTATTAATTTTGATGTTCCAAGTTTCTGCCCAGTCGTCTATAGAGTTTAAGTGCTGTTGTACGTGTATTTTGAGTCTTGATATGTTTCTGAGTGTCGAATATATGCAGATATCATCTGCATATATTGAGAGCTGTACGTGTGGGTGTTTGGGTACATCTGAAGTGTATAATGAGTATAGTGTTGGGGAAAGCGGGGAGCCCTGGGGTACGCCCGCTTCCATGATTCTAGTGTTTGAAAGTTCAGTATTTATTTGTGTGACGAATGATCTTCGCTTGAGGAACGAAGCAATAAGTTGTGTTAAAGGTATTGGTATGTTGTGTTGTGTATGTAGTTTATGAATGAGTCCCTCATGCCATACTTTATCGAAGGCCTTTTCGATGTCGAGGGCCACAACTGCGGTCGCTGCCCGCCTTTGTAGTCCTCTAGTCGAATCCTCGACAAGCCTGGCAAGTTGGAGTTCGGTGCTATGGTTTTTTCTAAACCCAAATTGCTCATTTGGGATTAGATTGTGTGCTGTTACGTGTGTGTTTAGTCTATTGAGTATGAGGCGTTCCGTTAGCTTGCTCAAGGAGGAGAGCAGACTAATGGGACGCCAGTGTTGTGGGAATGTTAGATTCTTGTTTGGTTTCGGTATTAGTATGATCTTTGCTTTTTTCCAACTGGTTGGAAAGTGATTTAGTTGTAGTGTTTTGTTTATTATGTATGTTAGTTTTCGTATTGCCACGTCTGGTAGGTTTTTCAGTGCTTTGTTTTGTATGTTGTCTAGACCTGGGGCCTTTTTTGGGTTGAGTTGCGCAATTAGTTGCACAATTTCTTGTGTGTCAGTTTGTTGGGTTTCGTCTTCTGGTAGTTCGTTTATTTGTCTCGTGATTCTTCTGTATGATCTCTCTATGGCCTCTTCGTGATCCATATCCTGCGTTCCATCCCCCAAGGTGAACTGCGACTCCAGCGAGTCGGCAAAGGCCTCAGCCTTGTCCTCGCTAGAATACGCCATCCCCCTCAAGCCATGGATCGGAGGATATATCATCTTGCCTTTATGCTGCATGTTTTTAGCTATTCTCCATAGAGAGTTGTTTTGTATGTTTACTGTTGTCAGGTATTCCGTCCATTTGTTGTTTTTGTGATTTTTAACGCCTGTTTTTATTGTATTTGTTAGTCTATTTCCTTGTCTGTTGAGTTCTGCGCTGCCTGTTTGTTTGGCTCGTCTTTTTAGTCTGTTTCTTAGTCTTATGTTTTGTTTTATGTTTTCGGGAAGTGAGTATGGGTTGCTTAGTCTTGTGTGTACTGTTTTCTTGGCTGTGTTTAGTGCTGTTTGTATCTCTTCAGTGAAGCTTAAGACTTGATTGTCTAGCTCCGCCTTAGAGTTTATATGTGGGATATGTTGTGTGTTGTCTTTTAAGTGTTTTTTGAAAGTGTTCCATTGTATGAATGTTTGTGTGTGTGCTCGTGCGTTTTCGTGTATGTTGTTTATGGTGATGCCAATTGGAGAGTGATCTGAGGCAGATAACTCTTCCAGATTGTCAATCACCACATTGTGAGGGATGTTGTGTGTGATTGCGATGTCTAGTATGTCGGCTGTTTCGCCGCGAAAGTGGGTGGGTTCGGTGGGAGCGAGTATTGTGTAGTGTAGTGTTTCTGCTGTCCTGAGCAACATAGTACCATTTGGAGTAGTGGTTCTACATCCCCAGGACCTGTGTTTTGCATTGAAATCCCCGGCAGCTAGTACCGGGAGTGTATAGTTAAAAAGTTTCTCTATTTCTGTGTGCGTGAGTTTGTTTGGTGGCGGTCTGTATACCGAGTGTATCACCATATCTCCGTCAGTTAAACTGACTTTGACACTGGTTACCTCTAGTATCTCAGACTGTGGTGTGCGTATTGTGTCATGTTTTATGCTGTTTTTTATAAAAATGGCCGTACCGCCTCCCATGCGGTCCGGTCTATCATTTCTATAAATTGTGTAATTTTGAACGTGTAAATGCGTATGTGGGCGTAGGTAAGTTTCTTGCACGAGTGCTATGTCTATGTTGTTCTCAACCAGATATTCCGCGAATTCGTATCTCTTGGGATAGAGGGAATTCGCGTTCCAACTGATCAAGAACAAGTGTGGTGGTGTATTAGCCATTGAGATTAGCGAATAACCTCAATGTCGGGTTGTTTTGGATTAGTGTTGTGATGGTATTGATTTTTGCCTTAATCTCCTCTTCGGACATCGTTAGCAGTGTGAAGATGTTGTTGTTTGGTGCGTTTGTGTTTTTTGTGTTAATGCCTGAGTTTGGTATGTTGTTTTGTGTGATTGGTTTTGGTTGTGGTTGTGGCTTCGTAAGTTGTGCGTAGCTGATGTTATTGCTCACCGGCCGTGTTTGTGTTATGGTTCGTTTTGTTTTATTGTTTGGGTTTTTGGGGCAAGTTGAGTAGCTCGCTGGGTGTTCACCTCCACAGTTACAGCACTTTGGGGGGGTGTTCATGGGCTTTTTACAGTCCCTGTAATGATGGTTTTCTGCGCACTTATGGCAGATTGGGGTTGCTTGACAATTGGTTACTGTATGGCCAAATTGTTGACATCTGTGGCACTGATTGTGGACACGTTGCTTGCTGCCTCTTTGTATTTCAACTACAACTGGCATGTAGTTGATTCGGGTTTCATTTAGGATGTTTGAGTCTGATTGAGGTACTAAGACCTTAAGCATCTCTGTTAAGATGTTTCTTCTTGTTCCAGCCTTGAGCCAGAACGTCTCTATGGGTGAATAGCCCTTTGCAATAAGGTCGTCCTTGATGTCCGACAATGGGATTTTGCCGTCTAGGCCTTTAATGATTACGTTTAATTTTCTATCCTCCGATAGGAAATACGAATGGTAGGGATATTTTTTGTTTTTTAAGTAAGTCGTGATCCGTCTATGATCATTCGGGGTTGTGGGGGTGATTTGAATCCCCAGTTTGGATTTTTTAATGTTACCAAAATCGATTTTGGCATATGTCAAGTCCTGGTGGATTTTGACCCAGTTTTCTGGGCACCTGATTATAATTGGAACCACTTCTGACTTTTTAGGTGCCGTGGTGGGCTCTTCTGTTTGGGCTTTTGTTGGGTGGGCTAGTCCCAAGTATTTATTAACAGACTCTTGTGTTGCCACATTCGTCATTCGTGGTATATTTGGCCTAGGGTTTGTGGGTTGGGTTATTGGGGGGCTCGTTGCCCTAGGCCTTTTAAGGGGCGGGAATTCCCTGTCATTCGAAGCTGGCATCTCTGAGTCTGAATTGGAGTTGGTCTCCATTTCATCCTCAGTGGGGGGGGCTATAGCTGTGGGGGTGTGGGGGTTGGTTGTGATATGTTAGTTTCTGCGTGTGTGTTTTCGTTTGTTTTGTCTTGTTTTTGTTTGATTTCCGACAATGTCTCCTTAAGTACGTCGTGGTATTTGTCTTGATTTGTCTGTACGTTTTTCATTGTAGTTGTCGCTTTCTCTAGTTCTATTTTTAATTGTGCTACTTGTTCAGTCAGCGTGCAGTTTTCGTTTTGTAAGTCTTTGTTTTGTATCTCGAGTTTACGTATGTATTTCTGTAATTTCTCCATTTGTTCGTCTTTTACTTGTCGTTTACTATCTAAACTTTTGGTTTGTGTTGTGTATTGTTTTGTTTGTGTATGTAGTGTACTTACAGTTTCCTGCCTTGGGTCGCTGTTTCTTCTTAGGTTATTTCTTCTTATTTTCTCCTTTTCTAATTCAGCTAACGTGAATTCCTTTCCTCTGTTGTTGTTGTCCATTTTCTATGTTATCTATTTCGCCTTGGTTTCGCTTTTCTTTCACTTTCGTTGGTGTTGATACCAACCCTCCGAGGTACGTGCACCCACGTAGGTACGGTACTCGGAAAGTTGGAGTCCTTTACTACGACTTAACGATTTTCTTTTGTATTTTCGGGATAAATCCCTAACGAATTTTCTTTAATAATTGCAGATGCAATGCTGTACATTACATCCACAGTCGCAGTAAAGGCTTTTGCGCACTGGCACTCACTCACGTTTTTCGTTTCGATTTCGGTTGTAAGCTCGGCTTGTCTACACGGCGGTCGACAAGAGAATTGTAATGATATATGCATGCTGTGTTGGGTTGAACATATTTATATGCCGACCAGCTCCCTTAGCAAGCCCCACCCACTCGTCCGAACGACGTGGATTGGCCCGCCGAGGTAAAACCTCGCGCACAGTTTTTAGGAGATATTCATCTTCTGCGCTCCTAATATTTGGAGCAATTAAACTAGTATATACAATTATTTACAGGGTAGTTTAGGGTTGTTTAGGGCAGCTTTTGTTAGTAAAGTTGCTTATATATTGTCTTTGATCGGTTGTGATTACGGTGGCATAATTTGTTGATAAAACAAAGAGATTTCACGGTAGATAGTCCCATGTTTGATGGGATTTTCCGGATCGTATCTTATGTTAGCTATATTAGCTGTTAATGGAGAGCCAGCAATCTGTCGTTCGAAGAATCTGCATGCGAGGGAGTCAACGTAATCGCTGATGTACTCCATCTTCGCCCACGTATGCAGATCCTCTACCCTGACGCGATCATTAAGGGTTAATGAAAATGCTGCCCTAAGATAATTATTTTGGATGACTTGTAGTTTTTTCATGTGCGTTTTGGCGACAGAACACCATACTGGGGCGCCGTAAAGGAGGGCTGGTCGGATAATTGCTCGGTACAGTGTCAACTTATTGCCGGGGCTTAGATAAGACCTGGCAGTTACTAGGGTGTTTAGCCCTTTTTTGATCATGGCGTTTTTGCTAACAATCGCTTGGATGTGCTGTGAGAAGTTCAACTTTTTATCTAGGGTTAAGCCTAGATATTTCACCTTTGTTTTGGGTAGGATGGGGGTGTTATTTATTGTTAGCGGGGTGACATGAATATCTTTGAGCTTCCTTGATATGACAATGAGCTCAGTTTTTGCGTGGTTGAGTGAAATCTTCCACTTATCATAGTAGGGGGTGAGCATTCGCAGATGTTCCTGAAGGTTAGCCTTCGCCACCTCAGCTTGAGGATTTAGGGAATAGATCGCTGTATCATCAGCGAACAAGGCTAAGTTGGTGTTAGGATTTGACGGGATATCTGCTATAAAAAGATTGAATAATAGCGGCGATAGTACGGTACCCTGTGGCACACCTGACAGCAGGTTCCTGCTGGCAGATATTTGAGTGCCAATTTTTACAGAGAAGACACGTCCGGCAAGGTACGACGCGATGAGCGCTATCAAGTGTAGTGGCATGCTGTAATTTGCCAGCAGCTTGTACAGCAACCCATCGTGCCATACCCTGTCAAACGCTTTCTCTATATCTAGGAGCATTAGTACTGTTGATTGTTTCTCCGTGAAACCCCTGTAGACATCGGTAGCGATTTTCGCGGCCAGCATAACAGTGCCATGTCGACCGCGAAAACCGAACTGTTCATTTGGGAGAATACGTAGTCTATCGACCTCCCTAGTAATCCTCGGCAAGATTAGCCTTTCAGCCACCTTACCGAGGGTGTTCAGGAGGGAAATAGGCCTGTATGATGCAGGTAAAGCAGGATCTTTGCCTGCCTTTGGGAATAGTACTATGCACGCTATTTTCCAGGACGCAGGGAAATGTTGCAGCCGGATGGCCGCGTTAATTATATGCATGTACTGGATTATGGTTTTCTGGGGTAAGTTTTTAAGGACTGAGTTCGGAATACCATCCGGGCCGGGTGCTTTGTTTCTCGGGAGACAGCTGAGAGCTTTGCGGATATCCGCTGGAGTGATTCTCAGCTTTTCAAGCACTGTCGGAGGAATGGGGTATGTGCGTTGTTTAAACGCGTTCATGATCTGCGTTATGAGCTCCTGTTCTGGCAGGGTGTCAGGTGGCGCAGTATAGACGCTACCCAGGTAGTCCGCGAAGGCCTCCGCTTTTTCGGCGTCATCGCCGTGTTCCTGGCCTTGATGATGCCTTATTATAGGCATTTGCGTAATAACTCCGCGGACTCTCCTGGCCAGCTTCCATAAGGAGCCATCATCCCTGCTTATCGTATTGATATACGAAAGCCAGGTTTGGTTTTTATGCTCGCGTATTAGTACCCTTATTTCCTCGGACAGTGCATTGATCTGAGCGGATCCCACTTGTGTCCGATTTCTCTGCCATCGCCGTCGAAATCGGTTTCTAAAAGTTATGAGGTTCAGGATGTGATCAGGAAGTGATTCGGTTCTAGGGCGCGTAGTTACCCTAGTACATAATGCATCACGGATGCGCTGGATGTTGGCTGTGAGAATTTGTACCTCGTTTTCTAGTTCCTGGACGGTTGACAACTGTTCCGGGATCACAGTAGACTCGTTCAACTGCGCCCGGAACACCCTCCAGTCAATATTCCTATACGAAATGACGGTGTCATTTGACAAGGGGACCCTGCAGTATAGGCAAATCTTGACTGGAAGATGGTCCGAGTTTAGGGCGTTAAGCTCTTGCAGTTGAGTAGTCCTGATAGCTCCCCGAGTGATGGCAACATCCAGGAACGAGGCACTACGTAGATAAGTGGGATTAGGTGTACGATGATAGGACATTTCCAGGTTGTTCTCGATTATTCTTTTGAATAATGTACCCCTGCTGTTAGTTACGCCGCCCTATTCGACGTGCGTGGCATTCAAGTCCCCTATCAGCAGGGATACTCGATTTATAGGGAGAAGCGCCAAGAGATCGGCTTCGACCAGGCGGAGACCCGGGGGCGCATAGCCGCCACATATGCGTAGGCCGCTCTCCAGCTCGATACTGACGTGCTCGATGGAAGTGCGCACGTCATATACGCGCCGGTACCGGAGCGACCCATGCACGAGGCACGCCACGCCTCCCCCGCGTCGATCGGGCCTATCAAATCTCTCGATTCGGAATCCGCTTACTCGAAGCGTGAAGTCCGGTGTTAGGTTCGTTTCGACGAGAAAAACAACCTGAAAATTGGATGCATGCAAAAAATTTCGAAACTCGCCTAGCTTGTTTCTGATACCATTGCAATTCCAGCAAGCTACTTGGATCATTATATATTAAATTTAGCATATTCGGTTGTAAAAAAGCGAAGGGATGCATGAATAATTTCAGCCCTATCGCCACCGCATGCTTCGAGCATATTGCTGTAACAATCGAGCGCTAAGTACAGCTGCTCTAAATTTACCAAGCTATTTATTTTATTTACGACGTTATTTAAATTAGACATGATGTCGTTTATATTAGAGCCAGAATTGCCATTTAAATTACTGGAATTATTGTGATTAGCTCGAATAGTGCCACTAACCTTTTGGTGTTGTACATTTGTATTAGAATTGACGGATTGTTGGCGCTGGTTTCGATTGCTTCGCATCGGGGGGAAGGCTCTATTGCTGCTGTTCTTCGTATCGTTGGCCATTGCTTAGGCCTTGGCCCGCTTGGCCGTCTGCAACTAGGGGGTTAGGGCCTTTCCAGGCTGGTCTGGTCGGGGGTGGCGCTGGCCGAAAAGTTTGTTTGTTTTTCGGCTTGTTATTGCTTGTGCTGGTTTGTATTAAATTAATTTTATGTACAAATACCGGACACGTTTCATCAATCGATCTGTGCGGTCCATTACAGTTGACACATTTTTGATAGTCAGCGTTGCACTGTATAATCTCATGCGCGCCTGCACATTTACTGCACGCGACCCTTCGGCTGCAGTAAGTTTTTGCGTGGCCAAATTGTTGGCAACGCTTACATTGGAGGATGGGTTTATTAGAACGTCGTGTTTCCCAGCTAATGCGAACATACATTAGCGTTCTTATTTCGTTATTAAGCCGCTTTACATTAAAGTTAGTACCTAGGACTAGTAGGTACATAGGAATATACGTGTTTTTCATTTCGAAGACGTTCTTCGGTGTTACATTATATTCGTCGGTAAGCGCCTCGATTATTTCTTGGGGTGAAATACTGCCGTCCAGCCCTCGCTGTACGAAAGCCCTGGTCTTTTCGACTGATTCCGCGTACGAATGGTACTCCGTTTTCTCGGTATCTAATGCCCTTTTCAAGGTATGCAGGTCATTGGCAGTGTTGCAGTACACAATGACCGAATTCTTGGTATACTTCAGTTGATACTGTTGTATACGTAGCGCTTTCAGATCGTCTCGCAGCTGGCGGTGATCTGCAGGCCTACCCTTAATTACCACAGGGGGTGGGGGGATGACTTTGGGTCTCGTGGGCCCTTTTTTGGGTACGTCCTTGCGTTTAGCGCTGTTAGACACGGACGTAGAGGCTACGCTTATGTTGTCATCATCGTCAGGGTTTGTATCTTGAAGGGGTGCAAACTGGTTACTGGTGCTTAGGGGTTGTTGGCCCATATCGAGGTTCACTATTCGAAAGTTCTTCTTGAACGGAATCGTTTTGAAAGGAGTTTTGAAAGTGTCTCTTTCACTTTCTTGTACCAGGAGCACAGGAACAGGGGGTGGTGGAGGTCCCATTAATTGGGGGTCGCTTAAGGGCTCTATAGCGGCTAGTTTCTGGTCGCTATGTGCGCTGGTTTTTTGCAAGGTCGACTTGTCACCTTGAGTGACCTTCAACTTTTTCAGGGCTTCAGCGCCGGCTAGGTTTGTAGGGCTAGCCTTTTTTTTGCCAGTGTCGATCTTGGCAGATACTCTAGGTTTAATCCCTAAGGGATGTGTGTCTTTCATGTGTTGTCTGATCCGTGAAATTAATTTATATGTATCATTCTGTGTTAATTCACTTACTTTCTTAAGTTTTTCTGAATCCATCCTGCATTGAATACAGATTTCCGAGTAACTTTTACACTTGTTGGTAATTTGTCTTACCGTTGCATCGGAGTATTTATAATCGGTGATAGACTCCATTGTTACATTGGACATATTGTCCTCGTCCTCGGTGAGGTCCATAACTTGGCCAAAAGCCGGGGTTCCGTCCCCGGAAACTAAAAAATTACAGGATTTAAACATAGTAGGGCCTTTACTGGTAACAATATATGTTAGAAGCAAGCCAAAAGCAATCAGAAATGATCGAGCGATCGTTTCGAGATAGAAATCCGCAGTGCTCAAACCTGGGAACACCGACCAGTCTTGATTGATACGCGATCAAATCAAGAGTCACAAGCAAGCAAGCAAGCAACAACATTTATTTAGGTAGTTACAATTGTATACATATACCTAGTTTACAATACACAGCTTGTATTCGACATATAATGAACACGCGCCAGTAGGCAGCGATCGCCCTGAGGGCGTCTCAGCATCCCCCCGGCATGCTCACTCAATGCAAATGACCGATGGTATGTCAAAGCTGTGTTCCAGCTTGTAGCTAGGCACTCTTTCCAGTAACGCAACTGATCTGCTTAGGTGCAACCTTTCAGATATTTTGCAGTTAGAGATTACACACGGCTGACAATAGAACTGATGACTTGTTTTCCAGGGGGTGGGATAGTGAGGGGTAGTTACATGGGGAAAACAATAGGAAAAACCCCATTACACGATTCTTTGGTCACGCAACAACACAGGACATTCACAACATTCATACACATAGGTAAAAGATAGGAGGCTAGTAGCAAGCTACTAGCTTCGGTGAGGTGAGAATTGCAACAAGGTATTAGGCATAGTCCCGGCTCGTCGTGCCATACTTCGCCTGCCGGAACAGGGGAACATGGAGGCGACTTGGGAGCAGCGTTAAGACTGATTTAATACAGTCGAGACAGTTAGCTTTTATAGCTCGGCCAGGTCCCTTAGCAAGCCCCGCCCACCACACTTTTCGGTGTAGTGGAGGGGAGTTTGCCTTGGGCTGCCGTGTCGGAGCTGAAATCTGCAACTTCTGCGCTCCTGATATTTGTCGTTTTATCGACAACACCGGGGGGCGCAGAAGGGGTGGGTGGGGGTGGTTTTAGGGAAATGTGGGAAGACAGGAAAGTCAATTATTCCGGTGGCCGCGGTTCCGTAAAGTACATGGTGGTTCTGCGGTGTATGGGGCCATGCTTAGGCCTAATGGCCGCATATCACCTCAAATCTGCAATATGGGCAGTTCTCGGCGAGCCCCGTATTCCAGTAGTGTAGAACTTACACGCCATTTTATCGATATATACGTCGATATAATCGATTCCTGCCCAGGCGTGCAAGTCCCGGATCCTGGTATACCGGTCCGCCGAGAATACTGCCCTGAGGTGTTTATTCTGCAGGATTTGCAATTTTTTGAGATGCGAGTCGGCCACAGAGCACCAAACAGGTGCCCCATACGTCAGATACGGCCGGATAATTGACTTGTAGATGATGAGTTTGTTTTGAGGGCTAAGACAGGAACCATTTCTGATAAGAGGCTTCAACTTATGGAAGGCTTCCCTGTTTTTAGCTTGCACATGAGAGATGTGCTTTCCAAAGTTGAGCCTCATATCAAAAATGATTCCTAGGTATTTCACGGATGTTTTGGGAGGGATGGGGGTATTGTTGATTAGGATAGGGGCTGATACAATGTTTGTGAATTTTCGATAGAAAATGGCTAACTCCGTTTTACCAGCATTAAGCCGGATTTTCCAATTCTGATAATACTGTGTTACTCGCTCCATGTGAGCGCTAAGGTTATTTGTCGCCTCCTGTGCGGATACGGAGTGGGAGTAGAGGGCTGTGTCGTCCGCGTAAAACGCGAGGGACGTTTCAGGGTGGGATGGAAGATCTGCTATGTAATAATTGAATAGCTGTGGGGATAGTACCGTTCCCTGAGGTACCCCTGCCTTGATCATTCTCCGGGATGAGAATGACTCATTTATGCGCACTGAGAAGGTGCGCCCGACCAGGTATGACGCCACTAATGCTGCGATATGTAGTGGAAAACTGTATGTGATGAAAAGCTTATATAGCAATCCATCATGCCATACCCGGTCAAATGCTCTCTCTATGTCCAGGAGTAATAGGGACGTGCAATGCCCTATATTGAATCCGTCGTATATATCCTGCACGATCTTCGCAGCGAGCATATTAGTACTATGTCCGCTGCGAAAACCGAACTGCTCCTGAGGGAGTACACGACGGTTCAGGGCTATCCTGTTCATCCTGGGCAATAAGAGTTTCTCAGTGAGCTTGCTCAGTGTGTTTAATAGCGATATGGGTCTATATGAGCTGGTTTGTCTAGGGTCTTTCCCGGGCTTAGGGAACAGTACTACGTGCGCGATCTTCCAGGAATTAGGGAAATGTTGCAGACGAATTATGGCATTTATTATATGCATTAATTGTATAAGGGTTTTGGTAGGGATATTTTTGAGGAGTAGGTTAGGGATCGTATCAGGTCCCTGAGCCTTATTCTTTGGCAGATGGCCGAGGGCACTGCGGAGTTCTGACGGGGTGACTCGGAGTTTATCCATCACAGAGGGCGGGATCGGATATTGTTTCAAAAAGGGCCTTATTACCTCTGTTACTTGAGCGTGCAATGGCACAGTATCAGGTATCTCTCCGTGTACACTCTCGAGGAAGTCAGCGAAGGCCTCAGTCTTCCCACGGGTATCTATGATATCCTCGCCATTGTGTGAAATGGCGGAAATGTCGACCGGGCCTCCTCTGACCTGCCTCGCAAGCTTCCACAGGGAACCGTCCTCCGTGCCGAGCTCGTTCACGAACTTCATCCACTTCGCTTCTCTGTAATTGCGGATATTCACCCTTATCTGTTCCGTCAGGGCGTTAAGCCTCACTCTGTCGATTGCAGCGCGATTCCGGAAATTGATTAGGTTTAGGATATCGTCAGGAAGAGTTTCCACGAATGGTTTCCTCCTGACTACCGGACATAAGGCGTCTCTGACGTGCTGGATGTTGCGGGTTAAAGTGTCAACTTCAGTCTCTAGTTCCTGGATAGTTTCGATTTGCCCAGGGATGACAGTTGCATCGTTCAGCCTCTGTCGAAACACCCGCCAATCAAGATTTTTATAAGAAATAAATTTCCCATAGGCTTCCGGCCGCCTAGTGTTAGCTAAGCTCATCTTAATTGGCAAGTGATCCGAGTTGAAGTTGCAGACAACTTTAGGCGACGCTACTCCTGCCATCCCCAGGGTCATCGCTACATCCAGGTACGAAGACGTGTTTCCACTGTGGAAGGTGGGATATCTTGTTCTGTGGTATAGGATTTCCAGGTTGTTTTCTAGAAAATTTCGAAGAACGGTGCCTTTATGTGTAGTACTGGCATCGTCAAACTCAACGTGTTTGGCGTTGAAATCGCCAATAAGTAATGATTTCTTGCCGGGGGTAAAGAATACTGCAAAGTCGTTTTGCGTGAGGCGCAAAGCCGGTAGAGCGTAGCCGCCGCTGATGCATAGGCCACCGTCTAACTCGATGGCTACGTGTTCTATGCGAGAGTCGATGCGATTTTTCCTTTTATATCGCAGCGACCTATGCACCAGACAGGCCACTCCCCCTCCGCGGGCACGCCTATCGAAGCGCTCGACGGTATACCCACGGACTTTGAGCAAAAAATCTTCGGGCAAAAAGGTTTCTAGCAGAAAAACAACCTGAAAATTGGAATTATACAAAAAATGCTTGAATTCGCCGATTTTCTGTCTAATACCGTTACAATTCCATGATAGAACAGTTATGACATACATTGGAAACAAATCATCAGTTATATATTGTACTTGTAAATCTCAGTCGAAAAGAATTGAATCGTTCCCTGCATTACACGAGCCTTGTCGCCGTTACATGCTTTTAGCATTGAGCAAAACTCGTCCAATGCAAAGAACAACTCTGAGACGTTCACAAGCGAGTTAATCTCGTTTACTACATTGTGCAAATTTGAAAACTGATCAGTCACATTACTAGCAAGAGCACCTACCTTACTATGATGCGGGTCTATTTGAGCTTGCGGGGGGGCGGCTCTAAGAGTATTAGGAAAGTCGCTCTCGTAGTTTCCCTGGGGGCGCTGTTGGGGTGGGCGCTTTTCCTGGGGCTGCGGTGGGGGTTGGGGTCTTGGTTTTGTACCCCGGCCTTGACTCAGACGACCTTGCCCCTGCCAGGCCGGCGTGGCGGGCAAGGGTGCAGGAACTAACTTCTTTGGGGCGGTTTTGTTATTGCTGCTTGTTGCGTTTTGCAGCTGGTTTATTTTAAATTGGTAAACCGGGCAGTCCGGGTTTATTGCCCGGTGAGGGCCTCCACAGTTCGCACATTTTATTTCTTCCGAGGTACATGAAGTAATTTCATGTCCTTGGGTGCATTTTGAGCATTTGAAGTCTCGTTTGCAGTAGGACATAGAATGCCCATGGCCCTGACATCGGCGGCATTGCATTATGGGCTTTGTGCTGCGCCGATTTTCCCAAGTGACTTTTATATTCATTAGAGTCCTTATATCTTGCTGGACCTTTCTTAGAGTGTAGGATGCGTCGAGGACAACTAAGTAGAGGGGTACATACGTTTTCTTCATTTCGAATACGTTCTTGGCATTGTATTCGTACTCCTCTAGGAGCTGCCTTTTAATTTCGGCAATGGGGATGTCCCCATCTAATCCCCGAAGAACATATGCCCTTGTCTTCTGATGCTTCTCGGCATAAGAGTGGTATTTCAAACTCTCATTGTCACAGTTTCGTTTGAAAACCTGCCAGTCTTTATCATTTTCTAGGTATATAATCGTGCTGTTTTTTGCATATTTAATAGAAAATTTCGTGATATGCATCTTTTGCATGTCATCCTGGAGCTTCTTATGGCTGTTTATTTTGCCCTGCAATACAATAGGGGGTGGTGGTCTAGGTTTCGTCTTGATTGGGGCTTGTGTTTTCTTTTTTAGTCTAGCACTCGCCCTACTAGCATTCTTTTTCGTCACGTCCTGATTAGATACTGTGCTACTGTCATCCTCTAGGTCTGAAAGGGCCTCGTATCTATTGCTCGTAGATACCGAGGGCCCTCCGAAGTCTAGGTTTACAATTTTTATGTTCTTTTTCAGCCCTATAGTTTTGTAGGGTGTCTTGAAGGGTTCGAGGTCTTTGTTTTGTATCAGGGTCGCAGAAGTATCTGCGGATTTGTCGCTACTTATTGCGGCTTCAAGTGGGCTATTCGCCGGTCTCTTCCTGCTATCCTCATTAGGGGTCTCCATGTCGTGGACTTCTTCGGTTTTTGTCTTCTTGACATGGACTCTGCCAGTGTCAATTTTTGATTTAATGTCCTTTTTTAGGACGGAGGACGTTGACCTAAGTTGATGTTGAGCCTTTAAATGGTCTATGGCTCTATTTAATTGAGGGATTAGGGTCGACGTGACGCTTTTACCTGTGATACTTGAGAGCTCAAGGTGGCTTTTAGCGCATTCAGTGCAAGTGTCAGTATTTTTAGACAGTTTAGAGTGGATGTAACGAGTTTTATCCATTACCCTGTCGCTAGGTACAGACGAACGGCTGTCCTCTGACTTAAGGGATGAGCAGTCGTCATCCTGTTCCATTTTACGTTCTAGTAGAACCGGGGGTCCGTCCCCGGAGACTGAAAATTTGCTAATATTAAGCTCACTAGGGCCTTTACTAGTAACTAATGTCGTTAAAAGCAAGCCAGACAGAAGGGCGATTAAACAGGTAATTTTAAAACGAAAAAGGGTAAAAATCCGCAGTGCACTTTCCTGGGTACACAGTCCAGTCCGATCAGGTGCGCGACCAAGATCGGAGTCCAAGAGTCACAACCAAAACCAATACAATACAATAATATATTTCATAAACATTACAATACATAAGTCACAAGTTTAACAAATAAGTATGACAATGGACTTCGCAACTGCTGTTATGCCCAGGCAGTGTTACTGCATTGCCTCAGTGGCCAGCAGGCAGAATCACCCTTAGGGGGTTGATGTTAACCTACTTAAATTGCTAGACCAGTGGTATTTTCGGTAAGTACTGTACGTGGGTTACCCCTTCAAAGTCCTAACTATAGGTGTTTGGCAAGAAGCCGGCTGTTTAGAAGTACATGCTGCATGTTAAATAATAGTAAGGGTTGCTATGTAGGGAAAAATGTGAGCAAAAAACCCTACTTAAACTGCTCATATGGAACAGGGCGTCATAATATTAAAATTTTATCTATGTACAATATATACAACATGTATTAGACATAACAACTATGTACAAGAAGGTTGGGACTTAACTTTGTTAAGTCTAGTTCAGTAATTTGTAATGGCATAAGGTGGCTTGAGCGAGCCTCACGGTATCGGCTACGGAGACACGGATGCTTCGGTGGTTAAGAGCAGTATACATCGAGACGGCGTATGGTTCGTATTTATACGGCGACCAGCTCCCTTCACAGGCCCCGCCCACGCGTCCGAACGTCGTGGATTGGCCGGGTGGGAGACAGAGCGCGCATAGTACCTATGAGGCAAATGCGTTTCTGTGCTCCTAATACTTTCGATAGAGATACTGTTAGAAGGTAGGCTTTTTGGCGTTTATTTCAAAAGGTCAGTTATATAAGTTGGCTCCTGGAGGTGAAATCTAAGGCGGCATCAGTTGCCTATAGTAAAGTGCCAATTCTCTGTATATAGTCCCGTGGGTGACCGGGTTTTCCGGGTCGTAGCGAACGTTTGCAATGTTCGCTGTTAGCGGAGAGCCCGCTATCTGTTTTTCGAAAAACTTGCATGCGAGGGCATCGATGTACTCACCAATGTATTCCATTTTTGCCCACGCATGCAAGTCTTCGATCCTGACTCGGTCCCGGACCCTCAGGGAGAAGGCGGCTCGCAGATAGTGATTTTGAATCACCTGGAGCTTTTTCTTATGCGTTTGTGCTACGGAGCACCATACCGGGGCGCCGTAGAGAAGAGCTGGTCGGATTATGGAGCGATAGAGGGTTAACTTGTTCCCGGGGCTAAGATACGACCTAAGGGATACCAATGATGTTAGCTCTTTTTTTATCATAGCGTTTCGCGTTATGATTTTGTTGATGTGCTGAGAAAAATTGAGTTTACTATCGAGTATGATGCCTAGGTATTTGACCTTAGGCTTAGGCAAAATAGGGGTGGCTCCTATTAGTAAAGGGGTGACGTTTATGTCTTTACGTTTTCTTGTTATGATCATTAGTTCTGTTTTTGATTTGTTTAGAGAGATTTTCCACCGTTCATAATAGGGAATGAGAACATCGATGTGTTCTCTAAGGTTCTCCTTGGCCACCTCAGCTTGGGGATTTAGGGAATAAATTGCCGTATCATCGGCAAATAAGGCTTTATGGGTATTAGGACTTGACGGGATATCTGCTATATAAAGATTGAATAATAGCGGCGATAATACAGTTCCTTGGGGCACCCCCGCGAGTAGATTCCTACTAGCAGAGTCTTTGGTGCCTATTCTAGTTGTGAAAACTCGCCCGGCAAGATATGACGCGATGAGTGCTGTCAAGTGCAGGGGCATGTTGTGGATTGCCAGCAACTTGTACAGCAACCCATCGTGCCACACCCTGTCAAACGCTTTCTCAATATCTAGTAAAAGTAGGGCTGTTGATTGCTTTGTATTGAAACCATGATAGATATCGGTAGCGATTTTCGCGGCCAGCATGACAGTGCCATGCTGCCCGCGAAAGCCAAACTGTTCCTGTGGGAGTATGCTCAGTCTCTCGACTTCAGTATTCACCCTCGGCAAGATTAGCCTTTCAGCCACCTTCCCGAGGGTGTTCAGAAGAGAGATTGGTCGGTAAGATGCTGGCAGTGCCAGATCTTTCCCCGGTTTCGGGAAGTGTATTATGCTCGCTATTTTCCAGGATGCAGGGAAATGTTGTAGCCGGATAACCGCGTTAACTATATGCATATATTGGATTAAGGCTTTCTGGGGTAAGTTTTTCAGGACGATATTCGGAATACTATCCGGGCGGGGAGCTTTGTTTCTCGGGAGACGGTTAAGAGCTTTGCGGATTTCCGCCGGAGTGATTCTCAGTCTATCAAGCACTGAGGGAGGAATAGGGTAAGTACGCTCCTTGAAGGCATTTACGGTACGTGTATATAGCTCTTGCTCAGGCAAGATGTCGGGGGTGGCGCTATAGACACTGGCGAGGTAGCTCGCAAAGGCTTCCGCTTTTCCGGCGTCATCGCCAAATTCTTGGCCTTGGTGCCTTATTGTAGGCATTTGCGCGGTGCCTCCGCGCACTCGCCTCACCAGTTTCCATAGGGAACCGTCATCCCTTCCTACCGTATTAATGAAATCCAGCCATGTCTGGTTTTTATGTGCACGTATTTCAGCCCTGATTTCCTCCGTCAGCGCATTGATGTGAGCGGATCCCACTAGTGTCCGGTTTCTTTGCCATCTCCGTCGAAAGCGGTTTCTAATGGTTATGAGATTAAGGATGTGGTCGGGGAGGGATTCAGTACTAGGGCGCAGCGCTACCCTAGGGCACAGTGCATCACGGATGCGCAGGATATTTGACGTTAGACATTCCACCTCGTTTTCGAGTTCCTGGACAGTTGACAGCTGCTCAGGGATCACAGTAATCTCGTTAAGCTGTGCTCTGAACACCCTCCAGTCAACATTCCTATACGAAATGACGGTGTCATTTGACAAGTGGACCCTGCAGTATAGGCTAATCTTGACTGGGAGATGGTCAGAGTTGAGATCATTAATCTCCTGCAGCTGAGACGTCCTGATGATTCCCCGAGTGATGGCAATGTCCAGGAACGAGGCTGCACGGAGATAAGTGGGATTCGGTGTTCTGTGATAGGACATTTCCAGGTTGTTGCTGATTATTCCCTTAAACAATCTACCCCTGCTGTTAGTTACGCCGCCCCAGTCGGCGTGCGTGGCGTTCAAATCCCCTATCAGCAGGGATACTCGATTTGGCGGAAGAAGTGCCAAGAGATCGGCAGCTATGAGGCGGAGACCCGGGGGTGCATAACCGCCACACACGAGCAGGCCACCTTCCAGCTCAATACTAACGTTTTCAATAGCGGAGCGCACGTTATATATGCGCCGGTAGCGAAGTGACCTGTGTATGAGACACGCCACGCCTCCCCCGCGTCGATCGGGCCTATCAAATCTCTCGATTCTATAGTCCCGTACTTTTAATGTAAAGTCCGGTGTTAGATTCGTTTCGACGAGAAAAACGACCTGAAAATTGGATTCATGCATAAAGTTACGAAACTCGCCCAATTTGTACCTAATGCCATTACAGTTCCATGACGCAATTTGCAACATCTAAACATTGAATTTAGCGTATTCGTGCGTGAAAAAGCGCAAAGACGCTTGAATTATTTCGGCTTTGTCGCCGTTGCATGCTTCAAGCATGCTAGAGTAGCAGTCTAAAGCGAGATATAATTCATCTAGATTAACTAGATTATTAATTTTTGCAACGACGCTATTTAAGTTCGACAGAGTGTCGGCAATATTAGAATGATTAGTGCCAGTACGAACAATACCACTAACCTTGTTTACAGAATTTGTGCTATTTCTAGTATTCGGTGGTTGGTTGGGCCTCTGGGGTGGTTCTTTGCGGCCTCGGATTGGGGGGAAGGCTTGATTGTAGTTCTCGGTACGTTGGCCATTGTTTAGGCCTTGGCCCGCTTGGCCGTCTGCTACATGTTGGGCCCTCCAGGCCGGTTTGGCTGGGGGTGGGGCCGGTTTGAATACTTGTTTTGGCTTCGGTTTGGAGTTTGATTGAATTATGTTCAATTTATATTCGTAGACGGGACACGATTCGTCGATTGACCTATGTGGCCCGCTACAGTTGGTGCATTTGACGAAATCGGCATTACATTCCGTTATATCGTGTGGCCCGGCGCATTTGCTGCAAGCCACCCTTCTGCTGCAAAATGTTTTCGCGTGCCCGAACTGCTGGCAACGCTTGCATTGTAGTACCAGTTTGCTAGAGCGTCGAATTTCCCAGCTAATTCGAACACAGCTTAAGGTTTTGATTTCTTGGTTAAGACGCTTTACATTGTAGTTGGTTCCTAGCACAACCAAGTACATGGGAATGCGCGTCTTTCGCATTTCGAACACATTTTTCGGGGTGACGTTGTGTTCGTCAGTTAGCGCCTCAGCTATTTCGCGAGGGGAGATGCCGCCGCCGTCGAGGCCTCGTAGAACAAAGGCCCTGGTTTTCTCGTGAGATTCCGCATACGAATGATATTCGGTTTGCTAGTTGTCTAGGGCTCGTTTTAAAGTATGCAAGTCATTAAACGTACTGCAGTAAACTATAACTGAATTTTTAGTATATTTCAGTTCGTAGTTTTTGATATGCATATTTTGCAGATCCTCCCTTAATGTACGGTGGTCCGCTGGCCGGCCCTTGATGACTACAGGGGGTGGCGGTGTGACCTTGGGCTTGGGGGGCCCATTTTTCTTAGATTGGTCTAGCTTTGGTTTAGTGCTAGTCGATGCCGATGTGGAAGCCACACTAACAGTGTCCTCGTCTTCCGTATTCAGGTCTTGAAGGGGTTGAAATTGGTTATTTGTGTTTAGGGGTGGTTGCCCCATGTCAAGTTGGACGATTCTAAAGTTTTTCCTGAAGGGGATTTGTTTAAAGGGTGTTTTAAACGCATCTTTGTCACTTACAGGTATCAGGGCAGCAGAATCGGGCGGTTTAGGTGGCCCCATAATTACGGTATTACTATCGCGGCTAGTAGTCGCTGTTGCCATGGAAGAAATTTCGGTAGTTTTTTGCGGTACCGAGTGTTTTTCAGTCTGGGTGACCTTGGGCTTTTTTGCCGTGTCGTTGAGAAGGCTCGTAGGGCTAGCTTTCTTCTTTCCCGTATCAATTTTAGAGGAAATGCGGTGTTTTATTCCCATGGGGTGGGTATCACGCATATGCTGGCGAATTTTAGTGACTAACTTGTATAAGTCGTTTTGCGATAGTTCACTCGCATTTTTTGTGGCTTCATAGTCCATTCTACATTGGACGCAGAATTCTGAATTCGACTTACATTTGCCGGCGATTTTCTTGACCGTGGAGTCTGAGTACCTGCGGTCTGTGCAGGACTCCATTGACACGTTGGACATAGTGTCCTCGTCCTCCGTGTTATCTGCCATAACTTTGGCAAAAGCCGGGGTTCCGTCCCCGGAGACTGAAAAAATGCTAGGATAAAACCTTATAGGGCCTTTACTAATAACAATTACTGTTAGAAGCAAGCCAAGAACGTTAGGTAATAATCTGGCGATCGTTACGGGGTGAAAAACCGCAGTGCTCTTGCTGGGAACACCAAACCAGTCCTATCCGGTACACGACCAAGATAGAAGTCCCACAACCAAAACCGTTCGCTACCACAAACAGGGAGACCGTTCAGTCCTCCGTCCGCCCGTTACCCATGAGTACGGCGCGATTTCAGTTGGACACATCAGTACCTCAACGGACGCAGACGAGAACACTTCGCCCAAGACGCCACTGAGGATGGCTGCCGCAGTTGCAGCTGAAAGCTCTGGAAGAATTTCCATTAGACCACGGCCTAACAGCCCAGAAAACACTTGTATTTATAACTCCGGCCGTGAAAGCCTACATTCAT
>JAEQML010065085.1:0-21354 GCA_016904865.1 Pissodes strobi | reverse complement strand
CATATTATTTTAATAAATTACGATCAATAAATTAACTCATTTATGTAGAAAATTATTTATTTTTTAACGTTATAACACACATATAATAAATTGAAATTGAAATAAACTCACATGAATATAACTATAATAGAATATAAGTTCCAAGTTAATCTTTAAATATCAACAAGATCTATACACAACAAAAGTTTTTTATATGAGATTTTATTTTGCACAAGTAGTTACGGTTTTAGACGAACTTGTGAAGATCTGCAATAATAATTTTGAAAATTTTGATTTATCTAGTTGTTCTCTTCTAAGCTTAAAAAAGATCTTATATAAGTACATAATTTTGTTTTATATAGATTCTTAGCAACCTGCACAATTTTATAAACGTATTATGTACGATTTTGCATATTTTTTCGTAACAGCTTTTTCATTTTATTCGCTAGATAAAAATATTGTCAAAATGGTGAAATGAAATTAAATTTTTGATCTGGCTATAGTTCACGAACTAGTTTATGCATGAAGTGCACAATTACGCTAAAACGGAGCAACATGTACCGTGCGTTCAATTTATCTTGACAACATTTTGATTCGCTGTAACTTTTTTGTTTTTAAAGATATCAAGTTAAACAAAAAAGCAAAATGTAGGATTGGTAGCCAAGTTTTTTTCTACGTTACATATAAAACAAAACACTAACGATTTTCTGACATATTAGTCTACTCTATATTTTTTAAATTGAACACCCTGTATATTGCTACATTTTTGGAATCTCTAGAGAAGTCTAAACACATTTCGTGTATAATATCTTATACCTATCTTTCTTAAGGTGTTTACGAAATATTGACAGTTGAAAGTCGTGCATTTTGACATTTTGATGGGCTTTAAAATCTAAACCACATTAGAGCAAAGAAAACAGTTTGCATATTCATGTCTTAGGTTTTCATGAGCTATCAAATGACAGTAGCTTTGAATTTAACCCGCGAATAAAATTGACCGGAACTTTTAAACCTCCGCTTAAATTGAAAGCCACTGTCATTCGATTGCTTATGAAAATCTAAGATAGAGATGTGCAAACCGTTTTCTTTGATCTCGTGCGGTTTAGATTTTAAAGCCTGTCAAAATGCCCGACTTTCAACTGTCAATATTTCGTAAACAGCTAAAGATAGATATAGGATATTATACACGACATGTGTTTTGATTTCACTAGAGAGTTCAATGTAGTAATATACAGGGTGTTCTATTTAAAAAATATATATAGAGTAGGCTTTTATTTCAGAAAATTATTAGTGCTTTGTTTTATATGTAATCTAGAAAAAACTTGGCTACCAACCCTACATTTTGCTTTTTTGTTTACCTTGGTATCTTTAAAACCAAAAAAGGTACAGCGAATCAAAATGATATCAAGGTGCTGATCAAATTTGAGATAATGGATATATGTGGATAACGATCGACTTTTACGAAAAACAACCAGCAAAAACAATGTTTTTGAGACTTACGCCTTTATTGTAGAATCCGAACTGTCGATTGTCAAACGAAATGTTTTGCACTTTCTTATCTTCCACATAACTACAACCTGGAAAATACTCCCCACCAAACCGAAAATTTCGTATATCTAGATAATTACTAAATAACTATGATAAGAAGATGCAAATCGTTTCGCGCTAAGTTAAACAGATCAAATTATTTAAATGGAAGGGATGCTATTCGACATGCTACATGAAATTTATCTAGAATTTTTAGAAGAATTCGAAAATCGGAAATATAATTCAATAATATTGTCTAACTAAAATCAACATAGCTAAGTGGTTGTAAGACTAATAAAAAAATTTAAAACATGTTATTTCTATAAAATGTGTATAGATATGAAGGGTACAGGGGAAAAATGATCTAAGCGCCA
Organism: Pissodes strobi; assembly: GCA_016904865.1. Classification (NCBI taxonomy): domain Eukaryota; kingdom Metazoa; phylum Arthropoda; class Insecta; order Coleoptera; family Curculionidae; genus Pissodes; species Pissodes strobi. Next base: position 19,474 of record JAEQML010065085.1, on the reverse strand, counting down.
TTTCCGTAGGAAACTTTTTTATTATTGACTTCACAGAAAATTTTATTCTGGATAAAAGTTGGTCTTTGGAAGAAACTAATTTTGGCAATGCTAAATTAAGGATAAGTTATACAGGGTACTCAATAAATACAAAAATGATGGTTAAAAAATCAAAAACTTTGGAATATCGGAAAACCTTCTACAGAAAAAATAAAGCTCGTATTAAGATAAAAATAAAAGTCAAATACCATTTTTTCCAAAAGTGCACCGCACCGTTGCGGAGAAAACCCATTTCAATTCTTGAGAAAACCCGCTTTTTCTTAATTTTGTCCTTATTTTTTCAACAACGATGCACTTTTGAAAAAAATGGTATTTGTCTTTCATTTATACCTTAATAGGAGCTTCATTTTTCCTGTAGAAGCTTTTCCGATATTTTTGGTTTTTGTTTTTTTAACTACCATTTTTGTATTTTTTAAGTACCCTGTATAACTTAGTATTAATTTAACATTGTCAAAATTAGTTTTTTCCAAGCACTAACTTTTATCAAGAATAAAATTTTCTGTGAAATCAATAATAAAAGTTTCCTATGGCAATGGCGCTTAGATCGTTTTTTCACTGTACCCTTCACATATATTTGGTGAATGTTTCCATATTATTAATTTTCAATTATTTTTGGGCTCTTTAAATTTTGTAACCTATTATGATACGTTTTAGTCCGTTTTGGTGCTTTTAGTTGGTTTGGGTTAGTTCAATCAGCTTTCGTTTAGTTTTAATTTATTTTAGTCATTTGAACCCGGTTCCGATACATTATAACCAATTTTAATATTTTTGGTTAGTTTTGGCTAGCCGCCAAAACTGGGTCGTTCAATCAACTATCGATTACTTTCGGTTCCGATGCGTTATTACCAATTTTAGTGTTTAGGATAGTCGCCAAAATTGAATTAATATGGGTTAGTTTTAACTTACTTAATATTATTTTTTAACCATTCCGATACGTTTTAGCCCATTTTGGTACTTTTAGTAACTTTTGGTTTGTTTTGGTTAGTATTTCAATCAAATTTTGGCTACTTTCAATTAGTTTCAATTTATTTTAGTTATTGAATTAATTCAAGTTAGTCGTCAAAATTCGCTTAATTTTGGTTGGTTTCAACTTATTTTAATATTTTTAATCTGTTACGTTACGTTTTAGCCCTTTTCGGTGCTATTGGTTAGTTTTGGTTAGTCGTTCAATCGACTTTCGGTTAGTTTTAATTAGTTTTAATTTAGTTTAGTAATTTGAATCGGTTCCGATACGTTATAACCAATTTAAATGTTTTTAATTAATTTAGGTTAGTCGCCAAAATTCGGTTAATTTGGGTCAGTTTCAACTTACTTTAATAATTTTATTCTGTTACGATACGTTTTAGCCCTTTTGGTTACTTTCGGTTAGTTTGGGTTAGTTTCAGTTAGTTTTAATTTATTTAAATCATATGAACCGGTTCCGATACGTTATAACCAATTTTAAAGTTTTTGATTACTTTCGGTTAGTCGCCGAAATTCGGCTAATTTGGGTTAGTTTTAACTTACTATAGTATTTTTAATCTGTTCCGATACATATTAGACCGTTTCGCTGCTTCTACTTACTTTTGGTTAGTCATTCAGTCAACCTTCGGTAACTTTCACTTAGTGCCAATTTATTTTAGTCATTTGAACCGGTTCCGATACGTTATAATTAATTTAAATGTGTTTGATTAATTTTAGTTAGTCCTCAAAATTCGATTAGTTTCAACTTACTTTCGTTCAATCAACTTAATTTCAGTTAGTTTTAATTTATTTTAGTCATTGGAACCGGTTCCGATATGTTATAACCAATTTTAATGTCTTTGGTTACTTGCCAATATTCGGTTAATTTGGGTTAGTTTTAATTTACTTTAACATTTTTAATCTGTTCCGATACGTTTTAGTCCGTTTTTGTGCTATTAGTTACTTTTGGTTTGCCATTCAATCAACTTTCGGTTACTTTCAGTTAGTTCTAATTAATTTTAGTCATTTGAATCGGTTCCTATACGTTATAAGCAAATTTAATGTTTTTGGTTAGTCGCTTAAATTCGTTTCGTTTTGGTTAGTTTTAACTTAGTTTAATTTTTGTAACCTGTTACGATAGGTACGTTTTAGCTTGTTTTGGAGCTTATGGTTACTTTTGGCTAGCTTTGGTTAGTCGTTCAATTAACTTTCGTTTAGTTTCAGTTAGTTCCAATTTATGTTAGTCATTTGAACCGATTCCGATATCTTATGATCAAATTTAAGTTTAAATAAACAAACTAACTAGCTGCTTAATTCTGCCGTTCTTTTCCCATTTTAACACATAAACATTAACTTATTTATATAACATACAAACAAAACAATATATACGCATAACGATAGTCTATTTACCCAAACAACGAATCTTTTTCTATTTTTATTCCTATGAAAATTTATTGCACTCCGGCCCAGGTAAGCGCGTATGATTGGCATCGAGTTCCAACTGCGTAGTGTCCTCGCTTCACTGAGCTTCACGGAGAAAATTTGATTCCGTACCCCACTAAACGAGCCGAGTGTCGCGGCTATAGTTTTCTTTAGGCTATGTCAGGGTGTTGAAATTCGTGAGAGATCCGGTCTTTCTATTATGCCGGATACTTGGCGGCGACGCAACGAGTCGAGACTGTTGAGAGCTCGGCATATTTTGTGATGTCTTCGACGTGCCCGATGAACTGGTGGAAATACTAATAATTCTGTTAAGTCAATGTATTTCAGCCCTAATCTGTCCCATTGTTATGGAGGATGCCTATAAAAGCTTGTGTTAAGTTATGTGACACCTACCTCCACGTGGTAAGTTGGAAAATCTTCATGCTGATTGATATTGATTATAATTATTGGTTTTGAAGAAATATCTCTAGAATAGCCACCATTTGTTTTGTTCCACTGGCCAATACCACGAAGGAAAGGCGCTATACAACCCTATAAGTAAGATAATAAACTAGCTAATCTATGAGTAAGCTTTTCAAATTTAGAAATTTGATTTTTGTTAAGACAAATAATAGTTTTCAGGGTCCTCTCCGCGGGTACCGCTTTAACAGGCATAATATCGCTTTTTCGTAATTGCGATTTTTATTTTGGGCATATTTTGGGTTATTATTGCCAATGATCAAGATCATTGACTACTTGCGTGTTTTGGATTTGTTGCATGTCATTTGCTGGATGTGGTGTGGCCATGTTTGGAAAAGACAGGCTTTGTAATGCCTGAACCATAAATATTTGGAGAATAATTTAAAATTAGAAATACCTACTTCATGAGTTGTAAGTAATATCATTTAACTTTTTGTAAGGCTATCTTGGCAAACTTAGATTTTCTACGGATTAAGTGACTAGTTTCATATGTCTCATTTGATATCCTTGCGGCAGAATGAAATTCATGAATGTTAAACCCTGTACGCTATATATCAGCTCATCATTTTACTAACCTATTAATTGGTAAAGCGTGATATTTGCCTAACAGTTGGGATCTGACACAATTGTCAATAATAGTCAATATTATGTATTACTTTATTGTTTATACATGTGCTGTAAATTGTACTGTATAATTGTTAAGATTTTTAAATATCAAAGGATCTCATCCATAGTATGGAAAGAATAAGGTATTGATTTGGAGGAAATATTATGTCTTATTGAAAAGCTTCAAAATTACTTTTCAGGATTTAATAACATTATATATTTTTGCTAGTAGTCTCCAGTTAATTAGGTGGCGCCTAATAACTTTATTAAAGTGTACCGAAGAATCCAGAAGAAACTTAGCTTTCCACTGTAATAGTCAATTTACTTTACTACCGAGTTAAACATAAAACTTTTTGGCCGTAAAAGGTATATAATTTCCATTTGCTGCTTAGGCGGGAAAAGTGATGCGTTGCTGATTATTTTTTTTGTCTGCAGAATTAGTATATAGCTGTGAATTAGCAGAAATGGAGTAATTTTGGGTACAGGTCATTCTATATCTGACACGTTTAACTTTTATCGTAGAATTAAAAACTATGGAATGTGATATTTGAGCCACCATGCATATTTGAAAATAATTTTGAAATATGCATACCCCAGTACTTTGCAATATTTGTATTTAACCCAAACTAACCCACACTAACCCTAAATTTAACCAATAACGAGAAATCGTACCTGATATATTATAAAATTTTAAAATAGCAAAATGTAGAATTTGTAAAACATCAATTTATATGTTTATCATTTTATAAATATTTATTTGGCTATTAGGTTGCAAAGAAACTAATTTTTGAAAAAAAATTATTTTGAATTAGTAGTATACCAAGAAGAAGCCAGCTGGACTATTTTTAAAAATGCGTTTACGACCCGAGACGCTTCACTGTCATTATCTGACTTTTTCTAAAGATGCTTTTTAAATGTCGAAACCTAGATCTCATAATATAGATATGTTCGCCCCAAAACGATGTGAACTGTTTTTTTGCCATTTGTACGAAGTGTAGTGTGAAAGACGTATAATTTATTTGAAACTGAAGACGATGAGTAAGAGTCTTTTAATTTAATTAGGAGATGGCTTATTCCAAATAAAGGCTAAATCCGTTCCTATTTCATTTCAGGCAAGAAATTACTTTTAAAGGACATTCACGTTAAATAAATTAGACCCATAAAATTTGCAGGAATTTTTCTGCTCCCTAATACGACAAATAAAATAACTTTCTTTGAAGTTAAAAAATGACCAGACATTAGGTTTATAGGAGACATTTAAATTTAATTTGAAAGGTTAAAGTAATGGCAGCATTAAGAATTTTGTTTATTCCAACGTTATATAAGCGGATAGCCACTAAAATGTCATCACCAATTTGCGGCCAAACGTATTCAACAGTTTAAAAATAAAAAGCTGTATAAAAAGTTTGCTATTATAATAAAAATCAGTAACAGAAATATAGTCAAGCGAGCTTTCTGAATTTCGGTTACAAGGCAATGACGCTTAATTGAAATCTCTCTACGATTTGATTTTACTTTCATATTCGCGTTACCTCTTGCTTTAATCAGCTATTCATTCCACCTTCTTCAAGTCTTCATCCACTTGTCTTTATGCTTTTGACGTTCTCAAAATTTTTGCCGAAATATTTTTATTAAATTTTGTACGATGGTTTCTTTATTACTTAAAATCATTTTTGTAGAACAGTTACACCTAGAACGAATATCATTTATAAACACTATTGTAACGGTCAGAATATAACATAGTTAATTTTTATTTAAAGCTGAATTACAGTTTTCGTTCAACATTCTAACAGGAATAATTTAAAAAAAAATACGAACGAGAGTTGTTTAAATTCTGATTAAATTTGAAAATAATGCAGGTACAAGAATGTTATTGTATCATAATACAGAGTATAATAATACTTCTCCGATTAAGCTCAGTCAAATTCCCGCAATTAACATCTATATCCCTACATACACTATTCTTTGTTTAATTGTCCTGCGGAAAATGGTGAAGGGGGGCACGCATGTTTTTGCCTGATTTAAAAATAAATGTTTGATATTCAACGGGTTTTTAAACTTCTTTTTTGAGAATATGCTTGGTCAACAATATTAACTTGACTTGAGCTTTTTCCCTAAATAGGCTTAGGCTCTTTAAATTTTTATAAAACAGACATTTTGTATCGGTGGAATGAATCCTAATTTTAATACATTTTATACCGGATTCTTGGGGTAACTACATTTTATTGACCAAGTTCATAGATTGTCCGTCTTTGCTCTCTGTTGCTGAATTGGCGAAATAGATTTTGAGATTCAAACTTTATCCTTTTAGTTTTATTGAGTTTCTTTAACATTTCTAGAAGAAATGGGGTTGATTAGAGCTTTTAAAGTGTAAAACGGAGTGAAAACAGACAAGAAGCCAATCTTACGATATGTCTTATTGGAACAATGAACGGTTCGTCTTTGCTCTCTTCTGCTGAATTGGCAAGATATATTTTGGGATTCATACTTTCTTGTTTTAGTTTTATTGGGTTTCTTTACCATTCCTAGGAGAAATAGGGTTGATTAGAGCTGTAAAATGAAGTGAAAAAACCACGAGAACAATCTAACGATATGTCATGTTGGATCAGTTAACCTCACCTTATCTTATAATTGTTACTTCATGATGAACGATAACGTCTACCATCATAAAATGCCGTATTTATTTTTAAAAGATCAAATCAAATTGAGAATATAAAATAATATTCTACTGTTTGAAGCTGGTGGTAACAGCAAATGAATTTTTGTAACATCTGGAGTCAATACTTCCTGCATATTATGAAGTCCTTCTACACTTCTGATTAAAAGTAAGTCCGAACGCAGCAGATCTAATTTGGAAGAAATTAATTTTCAGTTTATTTACATTACAAACATTGGGTTCCTTCCTTGCATAGGTCGAAGTTGTTTTTGCCGATTCCACAATCAAGTGCTTTTGCAGTATTTTACTTCCACATCATGTGACGTGAGTGAAAGTATTATTTAAGTCAAAAAATTTAAAAACAAATTTTATCGCCACTCGCGATGAAGTCCTGAAAAGGCTTTAGACTCAACTTTAGTGACAACGAATTTGAGTCTAATCTTTCGTAAAATATGTTTTAAATGATTTCAAATATTGATCTAAAAACTCAATAATTAATTTTTATAAATATCCTCTATCCTCTGAAAAGTGGGAGGTATAATGATTCATGATAATATAATAAAAATTATGCCTTAATAATTGTCATTTCTTCATAACAATTATTAGAATTTAATTTAGGTTACGAAACAATAACACTCGGTTGAAATCTACATTTTGATTTTGCTTTTGATCTTCATGTTCTTGGCGCCAAACTCAAGCAGAGCGGTCACTGGATAGTTGCTTCAAGGGGTGAGTGTTTGTAAGGCACTAAATTGAATTTTTCCTACAGGCGTGGACAGGGAGAACAGAGCGGGAAATTGCGCGGACGCGGATGCATTTGAGAGGGTAGAAACATGTTCTTTCTTTATTTGACATGTTGTTCTTTAGACAACATTGACGAAGACAAAGATATATTGTATTGAGAACGATTAATAACGATTTCTTTGACGGAGTGATAATTTGCTTTTCAGCGATTGTTGCATATAATGAAATATATTCTTCCGATACTCCAGGTTCGGACCAAGGAGTAACTGAAATACAATGCTTTAAATGCACAAATTGCTCTTTACCTGTGGTGAAATAAATTTATTTGGGTTTGAATTATGGATCAAGCATACCACAAACATACAGGGTGTTATCACGAAACTATGCGATGAAAAACGACAAGTTAATATACATGTTGGTGTGTTTCCTCAATAGAATATATTAATAATTCTCCAATTAATTCCAGCCAAATTCCAGCAATTTACTTACATCTACATCCCGTTGTAGGGTTCTGGCTATCTATTAGCTTGTTTGATTGTCCTCTGGAAAATGGTGAGGGGGGCCAGGCATGTGTTTGCCTAATTTAAAAGTAAATGTTTAATATTCAGAAGGTTCATGAACTCCTGTTGTGAGAATATGCTTGTCAACAATATTAACTAGACTTGAGCTTTTCCCCTAAATAGTCTTAGGCTTTTTAAATTTTTATAATACCGATATTATGTATCGGTGGAATGAATAATAATTTTAATACATTTTATACCGGAGTTTTGGGGCAACTGCATTTTATTAGCTAAGTTCCTAGATGGTTCGTCTTTGCTCTTTTTACTGAATTTGAGTGGAAGTATTATTTAAGCTATCGCCATTCCCGATGATATGCTGAAAAGGCTTTAGACTCAATATTAGTGGGAACAAATTTGAGTCTAACTTTTCCTAAAATATGTTTTGAATGATTTCAAATATTGACTTAAAAATTCAGTAATATCCTGTGAAAAGAGGGGAGGTATGATGATTCAAGATAATATTATAAAACTTATACTTTAACAATTGTCATTTCTTCATGAAAATTATTAGAATTTAATTTTGGTTACAATAACGCTCTGTTAAAGGCTACAATTTAATTTTGCATTCATTTTCATGTTACTTCTTGTTCCAATCAGCTGCTATTCACACCACCTTCGTCCAGTCTTCATCCACGTGTCTTCCTCCTTTCGACGTTCTCCATATTTTTGCCGAAATATTTTCATTAATTTTTTTACAATCGTTTCTCTATTACTTGAAATAATTTTTTGTTGAGTAGGTACACATAGAAATTTCTTCTAACAAATATGATAACATACTTAAATTTTAATTGAAGTTAATTATATCTGCTATTCTGCTACTAAAATTTTGGATGTTTTCGTTCACCATTCTACCAAAAATGACTTTCAAAAAATCCTAATGAGAGGTGACTAAATTTCATAATAAGGCAGACGTAAGAATGGTATTGTCATATATTGATCATAGGACAGAGTATATCAATACAATTAATTTCGGGTAAAATCCAACAATTTATCTCGTTGGACCGTTTTAGCACTATTCTTTTATTTCATTGTCCTCCGTAAAAGGGGGGAAGGGAACACGCATGTACCTGCCATATTTAAAAGTAATTGTTTGATATTCAGTGGATTTCAGGTGTTTAAACTCCTGTTTTGATAATATTAACTTGACTTGAGATAGTCTTAAGTTTATATAAAACACATATTTTGGATCGGCGTAGTGAATACCTATTTTAATGCATTTTATACAGATTCTTGTGCCAAATGCATTTTATTGGCAAAGTTCCTAGACGGTTGGTGTTTGCTCTCTTATATTTGAATTGACAGTTTACAATATAAATTTTAGGATGTATAATTTTCCTTTTTTTCTTGAGTTTCGCTAACAGCCCTAGAAAGAATGGGATTGATTAGGGCTTGCAAAGTGTAAAAAGAAGTGAAAACACCCACGAAAACAAACTCTCGATATGTCATGCTACAACAATTAACTTTACCTTATCTGATATTTATTACTTCATGGTGAAGGATAATTGCTGCCGTATTATTTCGGTCTAAATTTATTTTGTATAATATGGCATTTAATTTTTTTTTTGCGTGGCTATGTCATTTCGGTAATCAAATTGTGACCTGGACTTGACGTGTTATCTTGCGCCTGTCCTAGAAGACATTTTAGCAATACCAATGTGCAGTACACTAGGAATGTGCGCTCCGACCCATTATTATTATCGATCTCTGATTTATGAATGTTTGTTTCTTGGAGCTGCTTGTTGTGAACTAATATTGTATATCACAGATACGGTATAGACCATGCCTATTGGCGCCATAGTGTAACGCAGTGAAGTCGGAAAAATCACAAAACATGAGAAAATATGAGAGGTTTAGATCTCGGATGACGTCATTGTTAGTGGAAACATGTTGTGACATAAAACTTGACCTGAATTTTATGAGTGAAATATGGCATATCGTAGGGATTAGCTATTTAAATTCTCTCCAAGAGAACTTTCTGTACAACTTGTACGTACCCTTATTTCCCTTTTTTTACTTTCATTGATGGGAATTGGATAAGGCTCAATTTTCTAAAGTTAGCTATTGTGATTGGGAGTGAAGTTTCGTGGTGAAACAGCTGTTTGTGAAATTCTTTGTGAGGATCTACTTCCAGAATCATTTTGAGTCTAAGGCAATACCCCTTTCTTATATTTAGTGCATTACTTGTTTGGTGCATCGACTCACTCCATAACTGTAATTTTCACTGCCGTCGGGTGAGTTGCTTTTTGGTTGTTTAAGTGTCGTCACTTTGCGCTTTTATGTGGATGGTTGCTAACCTTCTACAATTTTCATTGGAGAGGCTCTGTCTTGTCCACCTTTGGGAGGAAACCAAGCTGGTTTCGGCATTAACAAATTTAAAAAATCCTTTACAGGTGAAATAAATATTTTATCTTTAACTTCTTGTAAATTATTTTTGCCTTATTATCATATATCTTGTAGAATTAGATCCAATATTTACTTATTTCATATTTGTAATGAATATCCTTCAACTGTAGAAGAGTATTACTAATTATTCTCAGTCATTGGAAAACGTAAGCTTGAAATTCGATTCATTTAGGACGTTTTAATAAATAGTTCATAATTTTTTGTGAGAATGGTTTTATTCCATTAAAAACCATAGTCCTTACAACTAGAGCAAGTAAACGCACAACGGAAACGACACTTTGAACATTAACACTGAAAAGAATGAGGAATGCTTAATAATTAAGGCAAGAAAAATGTATTTCGAAGCATGGAATCTAATCCGCTATTAGCATTCCGGAGCTTTTACTTTCTGGAAGCAGGAAAGTTAGTATATCAAATTCAACATTGACTGGAATAAATATTTAATCTTTAAATCTTCTTAAAGAGAAAATCCCTCACCATAAGATAGGAATCTGACCGCTATTACATACATTGTAGACCTTAAAGTTCGAGATTTCCATCAGCAACCCATATATTATTGGAAATGCTGTTCTATGTTAGGTAATCAATCTCTAGCATAGATATTCACAAGCTCAATTTATTTTTTCCAACAATTTCCCGTTTCCAATTTTCGTTGACCAAAGAATCTATTACGGCAGTTTCCGATTGGGTTTGGCCCGACCACAATGAATATGCAAAGCTGCTTTCTCTGGATTCGGGATAAATTCGTATAGGAGTCATATTTCATACACGTAAAATAGCATAACTGCAAATATATAGAGAGAAGTTATTTTAAAATAGCTACTATGTACGTTAAAATATATAATTTTTATCTCAGAATAGGTGCGTTTGTTGGGCATATACGAGGGCATATATGACTATAACAATATAAAATAAACAAAATTTGAATAAGAGGTAAGATATATTGTAACAGAAAAACAGTACATTAAATTCAATTGTTATAGCCTATCAAAACTAATATGATTCTCAGTAATTCTCGATAATTAGGGGGTCCCTAGCTTATTAGCAGATATCCCGAAACGTGGTTTTCGTGGCATGTTGGATAAAGATGACAATGATCAGCATTTGATCACACTTTCTTTTCTAATCATCTATTTTAACTCGCACTGCTTGCGCCAAGAATGTATTAAAATCAAAGTTTGCACCTTTTTTAATAGATCTTTTATATGCAGTTAGCATTACTACTGCAGTGGGAATCAGAAATTGGTGGGTTATCATAGCGTTCATTAGATTTTTCCGGTTGCAATCATTTTTTAAGTTACATTGGTACCGGCAAAGTAGAGTTTTTCGGCGCCTGCTAAGAAATAAGGACAAGGTAAGTACTTGTCACTTCCTTTATATTATTATTATACGTCTTTTTATCAAAAAAGGTTTGCTTTGAAAAAATTATAGGTAACCCAAAAACTTAGATGCCAACCACTATATACTATGAAGTACTAAATTTCATTAGTTGGCAGGAAGAGTGCCAATAACTGTCTCATGAACTTATTACGGTAACTTAATGGTTGGCAACCTTTATTAAAAGCAGATAAAAGCCTTATCTAGATACGTAGGTAGATACGGATATTAATTACACCTACATTAAAGGTTTATGTTATACTGCTGTCCTCAATTAAAATGCGGTATGTATAGGCCCCTTAAAACCGAGAAATCGGCTATTAAAGTTTTCCTCCCTAAACCCTATATATTTTATTACAACGATAATTGAAATTATAGTGAAAATATATGCTGAGAAAATATTTTATGTTTCCATCTTTTCTGCTGATAAAGTCAGATGCCACTTTTCAATTGTGCCGTAACTGCATTTGCGAAGATGATTTTTGAAGGTGCAGTTATTCTAGAAAAAAACCGATTTGGATTTTTTTATTAAAATGCAAAATACAATATTATAAGTAATTAATTTGGTCAACTATATTTATGCATCTTCCTCTTCACCAATACCATCTACGTATGTTGGGGTTTGGAACCTTCGGCAACATGCACTAAAACGGAGTTTTATCCACAATACCGAAACAGAATTATTGCATTCGACGCGCGTTTCGCTAACCATGTTAGCATCATCAGGAGATGATTAAAACTAAATTTAAAACTCTACCTAACTCGCTTTTATACTAAATGTTTGCTTAATCAAGCGGAACCAAATGAACCAATCCTGGAATCCCACTAGTCACGCTTGACCAACCAATACAATGGACTATACGGAATAGGCCGTCTATCTCTATTTAAACTATTCTTACATTTAATAATTTCCATACTTTCATATGCGTCTAATAATCTCCTATCAGTTATATTATGAATTAATTTTAAATTTCTAATTGTTATTCTATGATTGTTATCAAAAGCATGCTCGGCAACACTTGATTTTTCTGTTCTACCATACCATACCAATACCATCATAATTTTTCAAGTCCGGCAACTTTCCTAAAATATTTTTTCATATTCTCTCAAAGCTATCATTTTATGATTTTAAACGTTCTTCTGCTATGTTATTAGCAGGCCAGGAAGGAGATATTTTAAAAATAAAGAGGCACGAGGGGTGGGGGTGGAAGTGCTCTAGAGTTGCTGAGAGTTATGTTGAGGAATCTTTAAGCAACAAAATGAACATAGCAAAATTACCCCAAGAAGATTGAAACGGTACTTAATGTGGACCCAACAGAAAATTTTTAAGAACAATCAACAAGTAAGGGAAATGTTATCAATTCCCATCCTCAAATGTTTCACTTAAATAATTGTTTAAATTGTAACATTAATGCTTATACATAAGCGTTGACAGTTATATCATGAAAATAAAATTTCGAATTTCATTTATTTTGAAAGAACTTTGAATAAATGAATCTGAGAAGTACCTATATTGCCTTTATTTGTTGACTTCTCACAACAATAAGTCTACCAATTTGAAATAAGTTGTACTTTGCTATCCTAGTGTAATAAAGTGGTACTTTTTGCACTACAAATCCTTAAAAGAGTGATACTTTTTGCACGATCGTGTAAAAAATTCGTTACCGCATCTTTTGTTGCCAAAAAAGTAGCAGTCGCGAAAACCGCATTCCTCTATCTCTGAAATAAGCGAGGAGCCTCCCAACTACAAAGAAAACTGGACATCCTCTAAATTATTTTTTCTACGACCACCTCTGTAAGTGACTCGTCGCCCTAACGCAACACAGTCTTTAACAATAAAATGAAATCTTTTAACGGAAATTTTCTGGCATCATTCCTTATGAAACAGTAATTATTCCGATTGTTAAAACAGATGCTAACTCATCTCTGTAAGTGACACTCGCGATTACACAAACTAACTGTGTACGATACTCTGGTTTCGAACTTAAAGCAGTGATGTGAAACATAGGACTTGTAATTAATTTTGACTGTGAAGTTCCAAGATCAGGGTAATGCTAATAAATGATAAAATGCTGCGCTGGCCTAATTGCTTTACAGAAAGATACGCAAGTATAATCAAGTAGATTTGCAATTATTCAATTCAAAAATACTATTAAAGATTTTTGAAGGATGCTAAAATATCTCAGTATAGGAAAACCGAATTCAGACTCCAACTTTGTTGAGTTGCATAATTTCTTGATAAGCATTATTATATATTCAAATACAAAATAATAATGCCGAAAAAAAAATGAGCGAGACTGCTAGTACTCGCGACACTGATGTGTAAACATATCCTATATCGACATCATCGACATGAAAATCTAATGCCATCTCGGGCCGCGTGACGCCTGAATATAGGCAACCACTTGTTTGGAATTGATTGTCTATATTCTGGCGTTAGAAAGAATCTAATCACTGCGCATAGTTATGATGTCACATCCGCTTGCACATTTACGTCCCATTTGCCCAGATTTACTCTCATAACGCCGTGTAAGATGTTTACACATCAATAACTTAACATCATTATGACCTTAATTAGAAACAAGCCACATATTCTACAGGAAAAACGACTCAAGCCAGAAAAATTTTTTATTTATCTTTTTTGTTGTAGATTCATCACTTTCACTTGAACTAGTATATGGAGAATATTCCCGATCTATTACCCAACCGTGAAAGTCGAACCTGAACTACTGTCTTTTTCTCTATAAAAAGCTCTCTGTACTTCAATAACATTCCATCAACTATCGCCATAATGACTTGGTGGTGGCTTATGACCGTTATGACGTCCTTGCTTAGACAAAGTCACTTTGGAAGACTACAAAAAGCTAACTTACAAGTTCTGAGCTGATTCTACAAATTTAGCAAAATTTATAAATATTTAAGTTTCTGAAACTGGCAAAAAACCAAGAGGTATATATACTGAAGAATTTAAAAATTATTGTCTCTCTCTGTATTTTCAAGGTTGTAAACTGTATAAAAGAAAACGTGTGAAAAGTTTTTGCTTACCAAGTATATCTACATTACATAGGTTTATAAAAAATGTTAAAATTTCAGCAGATGTGGATGCAAATGTCACTCTAGTACATTGGATAAATTTTGTACAGTAAGTGTCGATGAAATAAGTCTGAAGGTAAGTCTATTCTATGTAATAAATACAGATAAAATTCTTGGATTTGAAGATATGCGAGAAAAAGGAAGAAACTTTAAGCCTGCTATGAACGCAACGGTAGTATGGGTAAGAGGCGTATGCTCAGATTGGAAACAGCCTCTTGCTTATTTTCTTGTAAATTCCTCATGTCCTGCGAAAGATCTTAAAAACTTGCTATTAGAAGTTATCCGTATATTGCAAGGAGTTGGCCTAAATATTTTATCCCTTGTCTGTGACATGAGATCTAACAATGTTCAACTTTCGAAAATATTGAATCTTTCTTCCGAAAATCCATTTTTTTATTTATGGACCTAAAATAATAATTTTTATTTTTGACCCCCCCATTTGCTAAAAGCGCTCCGCAATAAATTAATGAAGTATAATTTTGTTTTAGATAATAATATGATTTGCTGGGAGTATATTAAAAAAATGTATGAACATGATAAAAATTACAATATTCGTGGTGCACCTTCTCTAACTAATTCACATATTTCGCAGAAAGTGAAATATGCATCCCAAATTTTCAGCGCGAGTGTAGCTTCATGTATGAATTTGTATATTAGGCTTAAAGAATTACCAAGAGAAGCAGAGCCAACAGAGAAGTTCGTAAGAGATGTCAATAATTTATTTGATTTTTGAAACTCGTCCAATAAAATAGGAAAAACGCAATATCAAAATGTGTATGCATTCACAAAGGAGCAAAATTATTTTTTACTACGAAATTTTCGAAAAGTTACAAGTTTTAAATTCCAACGGAATTTAGTTGCAAAATGTGAAGGAATGGAATATATATGAACCAGACGATTCAACCAAGATTGACTAGAAAACTTCTTTGAGGCAATAAGGCAACAAAGCGGTAACTGTTTTAATCAAACTCGTATTCAATTCGTAAGGTCATTTCGAAAACTATTTTGTACAAAAGTAATGTACTCAGGAACAGAAATTGTGAAGAAGGCGAAACATCAATTTTATTAAGAGTTATTGACATGCCAAAATCGAAAAGCGACGAACATCCGGCCCACGAATTCAACGAAGAACCAGAGCAAAATATAGTAAAACCTAACGATTACCAAGAAGACGATATTTTATAAAAGATACGTTTGCGGCTACTCAATAAAAAAATGTTTGTCAAAACATTCATGTGAAATATGTAAAACTTTTGCGAATGTATGCAACGAACTGGATAAAACTACAATTTTTATGTATGAAAAAGCATTCACAAATTCGGCGGATAATATTTTTGGGAATTTATATATGCCTCATAGTAGTTTCATTCGGTTTATCACAGAAATGGAACTTAATTTCCAGAAATATTTTGAAAACATTTGTATTGAAGAACTTATTGTAAGAAAATTAGTTGCCATTTTCAAAAATAATGATTTAAGGCATCCATGTGAAAACTTAATTATAATAATTATATCTACCATTTGTACGTTCGATTAAGAATATATTATACTGTAAAATATGCCAGCAGAAATCTGAAACAGCCAAACAGAGACAGAAAACTAATCGTTTGGAGGCACATCTAACAAAATTTAGACATGTCCACTTTTTTATATTTTTATAAATGTTTTTAAAATATTCTTACTTTTATTATTTGTATGCTTGATTAAGAATATATTATACTGTAAAATATGCCAACACAAATTTTATTCTGCCAAATAGCGACAGAAAACTAAATGTGTGGAGGTATATTTAGCAAAATTTAGACGTGTCCACCTTTTTTAATTTTTTTTATTGTTGTTAACACACTTTTATTTTTAATATTAAATAAAGTTAAAGAAAATTGATATTCATTTTTGATTGCTATTTCTTTATTCGTTGTTATTTATTATAGACTTTATGAATTAAACAATATTTACTCATTCTTCTTATCTATATTTAAAAAAAAAGTCGCGAGTAGCACAGTACAAGTGATAGAAGTGAATACTTCTTTATTGAGTCTCAACTTATTTTACTTATTTGAGCCGGTTCCGATATGTTACAATAAATTTTAATAGATTTGGTTAGTCGTCTAATCAACTTTCGGTTAGTTTCACTTAGTCTCAACTTATTTCACCTATTTGAGGGGGTTACAATACGTTATAATCGATTTGGTTAGTTTTCGTTAATCATCACATCAACTTTGAGTTAGTATCAACTTATTTTAGTCATTTAAACTGGCTACCATACGTTATAATCAATTTTAATAGATTTGGTTAGTTTTGGATAATCGTCGAAACAAGTTTTGGTTAGTTTCACTTAGTTTTAACTTATTTTAGTCATTTAAACCGGTTCCTATACGTTATAATTAATTTTAATAGATTTGGTTAATTTGGGCTAGTCGTGAAACCAACTTTCGGTTAGTTTGACTTAGCCTCAACTTATTGTAGTCATTTGAACCGGTGCCGATACGGTATAATTGATTTTGATAGTTTTGGTTAGTTTGGGTTAGTCGTCCAATCAACGATACGAAAATTCCGTAACGCGAGACGAAAACATAAACCATGTCGTGACGTGGCCTTGAAAAATCACTCTTATGAAATCAAAGAAGTATACTAAAAATGAGGTTCCAAAGTATTATATTATTATATATTTTTAAATAAATTTTGGACAATTCCACTATTATTGCTATCTGTGAAACGGTCAAAGCTACAAAGTTGATTAAATTAGAAAAAAGTTGTCATTATTGATGCATTTTCAAAATCGATTTGCAGTGTTGTTAAATTCTTGTTAGTTTCTGAGATAGCAATAGTGATTTCACCTAAAAATGACACCCTGTATAGCATTTTATTAAAAATTTCCTTCTATGAAAACATTTTACAACCTTGCTCAGTTTCACTTGATTTTTCACCAGGCCGGCAGTCAGTAGGTCTTTCTGTACGTGTCCATACTGAATACATCTCTGGTAAACGCCATCGCTCATCTCCAGTTATAAAAAATGTGGCTGAATTACATCAAAAGATTTACTGCTGAGTGGACTTACTAGTTTGTTTATACTATGGTTATACCTTGGTGGCGACATCTGTCGCGCAATAGCCGTACAACTTCAATAGCCCCCATCCTCACAAAATGCATTTGACTAAAATTTTTGCTTCAGTTTCTTAGTACCCCGAGCTCTACATTTCTCAAACATCAGATATTTACTTCGTGTTTTCTTGAAATATGAGAACGCAGCGATTTCGTTCAAATGTACAGAAACGGTCTAAATTACCAGAACGAATTAGGATGATTACTGGTTCACCCCCCCTCTTAATAACAAGGCCAAATAACTAAGAAAAGCAGTAGCCAATATGGCCGCCCGATCTAGGACCAAAACTAAATGCTGTAAAGAGAATATTTCGAGTTTTTAATGTGAAATATGTTTAAAATTGTGAAATTTGTGCATTTGCAGTGAACAATTTATAAAAAGCAAGTAATATATCGTATTAAGGCAAGAACATTGTCTTATTTTCGCGAAAATAGATTCTTAACCCTACACATAGACTTATACACTAGACTTCCTAATTATTCAACATTATACAATTAAATGGTTATAGTTTATAGTATAGTTATGGACTGATTGCTCTGGCATAAGATGTTTTTCTACAAATATCTATTTTAATTTCAGAACTGATAATACCTAGTAATATCAACCAATATAATTGAAATTTAATATTCACATACTGTCTGCCTGATCTAAACAAGCATGCCTTTAAAGTTTTTATTTTGTGGCTTTATAATAATAATGCCTACTTAACTATTTACTTTGACTGCCTTTTGATTCTTCATATAAGTTTTAGATAACCATAGATATTTTGTAGGCTACAGCCGGACAACATCAGATGATTTTAATACCTCAGTTTTACTTAGGATACCTAAACAACTTTTATTAGTAGCATTATTGAATATTGATTAAGGAGTGTAGGGTAGTTTTAGGTACGTGTTGTAATAATTACAGTATGTTTAAGCTTTGGTTTAAGTTCAGTCACTTAGTTGAGAATATTGACTTTTAAATAATTGTGTATAACAGTGTCGAGTAAATTGAAAACATGGTCTAGATGGAATTGTAAACATGCACATAAAGTTGCAATTTTTTAATTTCCAAAAGAAAGTGAATTGAGGATACAGAAGGCAAATTCAATTAAGAGGGAAAAATCATATGTTACAACCAAAGACACTTGGATAAGTTTCGTTTTTCTATTTTTATAAGCAGTGACTACTCATACACACCGTAGTTTTACGTGCCTAACATTACATGCACAACATATGCTATTAATTAATTGTGTGATTTTTCTATTTTTTGCACAAAAAATGCTTTGCAATACCTGCTTACTTTACCCCCTTATATCCAATGACCGCCTTGACCCAGGCAATTAAGACAGTCATTGGATATATTAGAACCACCCTTAAAATATATCTCGAGTGTATACCTAAAAACTAAAACAAGGATATATAGTTACTTAGATGTTTTTTAAAGAATGTAGTGTAAAAAAAATAACGTTTACTTTTAAGGAGTTTTTTGATTTAACACAATTGTTTCTGTTTTGTTTAAAAAATAAACTTCAAATTTTTAAGAAAACTGAACTTTGAAAACGTTACCTATTCTTTTCAGTTTGAACTTGTACAATAGAAAAGAACTTGCTTTATTAGGTTTCTTTAGCTTTTTTGCCTAGTTTTTGCAGCACATTTTTTTTTTGATTCCACTAACAAACAAAGAGAAAAAACACTTATTTGATTCGATGTTTTCAAAAAAAAATTGAACGGGTTGACTTTGTACTGGTGTTAAAAAATCACTTACAATGTTTAAATTGCCATCTACAGCACGCTGTTCGGTATGTTGTTTTAGAAAATAAAGAGCTTCAATAAGAACTTTCACTATAGTAATAACATCATGTAGGCACTTCAAGATGGAAGTTGAGTTGGCTTTTGTCTTGACATACAATTTTGTTTACAGCACCACCCATTTGCTCTATTGAAATAAACGGATTTTCAGAAATAAAGACAATACTTATGACCTCTTCAACTTCATGATTATTAATAAAATATATATTCATCTGGCCTAAAGTGAACTTCACACCTAAAATATATATTTACCTT
>MU193931.1:0-21225 GCA_016904865.1 Pissodes strobi | reverse complement strand
GATGGCATAACATATGTATATATTTTGATATTGTTATTAACATAATTTGCGTAAATATTTCTTCTATTTTCATGGATAATTCACATTTGATGGCATAACATGTGTATATATTTTGATATTGTTATTAACATAATTCGCATAAATATTTCTTCTCTTTTCATTGATAATTAATATTTGATTGCATAACATATGGATATATTTTGATATTGTTATTAACATAATTTGCATAAATATTTCTTCTATTTTCATTGATAATTAATATTTGATAGCTTAACATATGTATATATTTTGATATTGTTATTAACATAATTTGCATAAATATCGCCCCTATTTTCATTGATAATTCATATTTGATGGCATAACATATTATATATTTTGATATTGCTATTAACATAATTTGCACAAATATTTCATTTGTTCTCATGGAATTTATATTTGATGGTATAACAAGTGTATATATTTAATGAAATCGTTTTATGCTGTGAATAACACTGTGTATTGTTTTCTGTCTCTTCGTGCTGGAATTTTAGTTTTCGTATGACTATGATTGTAATGTAAGCAAGGGACTTGATGAATCCACTAACATTTTCCTCCCCTGACTGAGCGAATATCCTAGCTATAAATCGTGAGCTTGCGAGCAAGGCATCCTGAATCGTTCTTTTAACAAATGTTATATTTTTAATGATTTGCTTTTGTATGAAACCTATGTGAAATTTAAATTAACATTATTTTGTAACCTTGATTTTTGACTTGATGCCAATTGCTTATAAGCACCCGAAATGATAAAGGATCTGTAGCCTGTGCACAATTACACAGAATGAAACCATATATTGTAATGCTTCTCTATTATTGGCAGTTGCTGAAACTGAAAAAACTTTTCTCAGAAAAAAGAAAAGGAAATGGGTTCATGAAATCAATGAACTTCGTAATAGATATGGCGAGTATCACACTTTAATGCCTCATACAGAATTGGATACTTTTTTACTATTTCTATTAGCTTTTCTGTAGAAAACACCATTTTCTTTAACAAAATAAACAGGCGAAACAATAGCGGCAGCGGCAAAAACCATGCATGTAGCGTTGGAGCGAAACGATGCTGCACTACCGCCGCCGTTGCAGAATTCGCACAAACCAGTGTGAATCCATGCATATACCGCCGCGTGACTATTGTTCCGCGGCGGTTCCGCGTCCTCCGCGGCAGCGAATGTTCCGCGCCGGTGTGGGAGATCCTTTAACTATTATATCAAGTCGTGTTGAATTAACTACTCGGCAACAAGTTAAGGAAATATTAAAAATTTCTTTTCCTAATCAAAGATCATTTTCTTGTTTACTGTGTGTGTTACGGTAATTTTAACAATTCCGAGTTCGCTTGTATTTATTTTTAATTTGAAATAATTACTTTTCATCTTCAACCTATTTTGAATTACTGTCTGAATCGACCTGGTAGCAACAGTGTGGAAAATTCCGCATTAAATAGTACGAAAATATTAATAAATACTGAATTTTTATGTTGCCCATCAAGTTCATTTAAAACAAATTTTTGTCTTTTAATACTAGTCGATAATTATCTCGCTAATATAAAATGAAAATTAATATTATGGGTTGAATCTACGTAAATACAGCAGTCGAATATATTATTTAAAATTGATAAATAATTTCAAATATTCAGTTCAGACACAGCTTATACCGTACCGAATCAGTTATTGAACTCTACGTCGGCTCCTTTGATGTCGATGAAGCCAGATTTGACTTTTTCATGCTTTCCTCATTTTTCGCGCATGCCCTTCATACATTAAAAATGTTAGGTTTTAATGGCCAGCTGGAACTCAACAGAGACGGACTGGATTTAATTTAGTTTACATTTTTAGTAAATTAAATTAAACATGATATGTAACTGTAAGTGAAATTGATAAAAGAAGATATCTGGTAAACGTGATCGGGAATGATCAGTCATTTATACATAACCATGAATATGGTGTTTATAAGTGTAAATAAATATATAAATATTTTGATATGAACATAGAATATCAATTTTTCTACAGCCGCGCGCAAAATAACTAATTGCTAAATTCAAATGATATCGCAAAATCGACGAATGCCGTGGATCCTTATTTTGCGCTCTATAGCGCGAACAAGGAAAAGAAAATTCTCAGTTTTTCTGTCGAGTGTGCTATGAATGGTCATGGAAACCGAGGATAAATAAATGACAGTCATGCGTTTGTTACAGTTTGTTGCTGGCACTCCTGTACTAAATATGCCCGAAACCCGAATATAATATGTCAAAACTGACAGTCATTTACAAATTTCAGAATAAGTATAGAGAAAATGTGCATTTAATTTTAAAAAATGCGACTGTAGAAAAAGTTCTGTGTGTTTTTTCAGCGTAAAGTAAGATTGCCGTTTTCGAAAGATTACTACGGGCAGAAATTTTATCAAAAATGTGATCGCGTCAAACGGCCTTAATAAATTGATATTTCGTCACTCGAAGCCATTTATATAGTTGTAGGTATGTGACATTGTTCACTACTTATTTCTAATTAAATTTACATACAACCTTTGTAATATTAGTGTGACGGTTCTAAATTGGTTGCCTTTATTATGGGATAGTAAGAGGCTAGACAAAACTGCAATTTATGTCTCAAGTTTAAAAAGTTAAACTTCCTGCAGAAGGGAGCCAAACAATTATCGACGTAGAATATTAATTTATCATGCAATGTGATATGAATGAACTATTATACTTTAATCTCAATACTTAATGTAAATATCTACTTATAACCTTTCATCTTTCGGAAAACTAAAATATCCTGAAGCTGGATTGGCTTTCTTGTACCGTTTGCAGACAAAACAACATACGACCATGGTTAACAATGAAAACACTTTAATGATTAAATGTCCAAAAAGATAACACACTTAAATAAATAAATAATTGAGCACAAATAACAACACGCAAACAATCCAATCTAAGAACGTAACCTGTTGCTTCTTGTCAAAATATCGAGAGTCCAACGCTGTGCGGTGTGTTCAGTTTCCGACTCAACCAGGTTTATGTCTCTTCGATTCAGCAAACTCTCGTAATAGAAAAAGATAACACTACATTGGACACCAAACCGGTTCTGTTATTCATAAATACACGAAGTCGCCCTCATATAATTCGGCTAGTAGCAGACGCCCAGAATATGAGGAAAATGCTCCTATTGGTTGGATTTTATTGCTTCAAAACACGCGGAGAGTTAAATAACTGATTCGGTACGGTATAAGCTGTGGTTCAGATTTTATGGTTAAAAATCGGTCGCTTCGTACGTACGGTAGAAAAAATTGAAATATTTGTGACGACTGCGTGTCAGTGTAATTTTTTTGGAGATGTGATTCTGGCGGAAGGTAAGACTAGATTTTAAATCTTGTCTTGTACCGGGTACCAGTGTGGGAGGTTGTGAGAAGGTATGGCTTGATTTATTTTATTTTTGTTTGTTTTGCGATATCTGATCTTATTTCTAGTTTTCTATATCGTAGAGTCTGTAAGCAGAATAAAGCTGCTAAGCTTGTGAATTTCTGGTATTTGGTTACTATCGGTTCGCATACCACGTTGCCTTTTGCCGTGTGTATGTTTGTGCCTGTAGGGCATGTGAGATAGTTTTGTTGGGCTTTAGGCTCTTTGATAAGAGAGAAAAAAAAGGACTTGATCCTACAAAAGCAGGGGTTATTAAATTTCGGATTTAGTTCAGCAACCCAACTAAAGAATCGATCAAATTGACCTATAGGGCTCATATCTAGGTTCTAGTTAGAGATGGCAATTTTTAGAAATTAATAACTAAAACTGTCGAGAGTGTAGGATATTCAGTCTACCTTTCTCTAGTATCGTTATCAGTTGGATTCAGGCTTAGTTAGTTATTATTCAACTTATAGAAGCATTTTATCGTCACCTTGCTATTTAAAAAGCGCCTTCTCAAGCCCTTCTCGACCGTGGTCGGTACAAGATCACAATTGTTTGTTTGCTATAGCTTTCTATTTCTATTTAAATTTGTTGTTACCTTTGTTTTTGAATTAAACTGATTTTTGAGTTAGAAAATAGCTTTCAGGCAACGATTGAATTGAATGATTGTCATTACCTTTGTTTTAGAATTGAATTGATTTTTGAGTTGATAAGTAGCTTTCAGGCAATACTTAAATTCTGATTACTTGTTCAAATCTATTGATTTAATTTTTGTTCTTACCTGATTACCGTAATTGTTTTTTTATTGAATTATTATTCATTACAATATTTCTCAGCTTAAATAGCGATTCATTTTATTTATTATCTGTAATCTGTTCACTGTTTCATTTAAAAACATAATTATTGTCTACAGTCTAAACAATTCTGTGCAAATTGGCGGAGGCATATTTAATTAAATTAGTTCAAAATTTCTCCTTCAGCGTGTTTTGGCATTTTTCAGCATTGTTAATTGAGAAGAATTATCTCTAGTCCTCTCCTGTCAATTTCTGTAAAAAAAAACCTAAGCTAAGACAAGCGACGCTCTCCTACTTTAGATCAGAAAAACCCTTACCAGCGACTGAGACTCATCACCGCAGACGGGAGCAGATTACAGCAATTAATCAAGACCTGGAGAAAGTTCAAACTTGGGGCGACCGAAATTTGGTCCAGTTCAATGCAGCAAAGACCCAAGCAGCAACGTTTACTAAGAGGGTCAATACAGCGGGCCCTGACATCATTATGGCAGGATCGATCATTCCTTCATCCTCGTCAATCGGGCTGCTGGGTGTCTCGGTCAACAGCAATATGTCATGGCATGACCATGTTGCTAACATCGCAAAATCAGCCTCCCAGAAGCTTGATGCGCTATTTCGCAACAAAAAACTCTATACACCGCAGCAGTTGCTCTGCTGTACAAAGCGCAAATAAGACCGTGCTAAGAGTATTGCTCACATATCTGGGGTGCCGCACCAAAGCATACCCTCAAGCTGCTGGATTCCATTCAGAAGAAGGCTGTGCGTCTCGTCGGGGATCCGGAGTTGACCCGGAATCTGGATAGTCTGGAACATCGCAGACATGTGGCCGATATGTCTCTGTTTTACAGATACTTTCACGGCAGATGTTCCCAGGATTTGGCCCGCATCATCCCGTCCTTGGCAACTCCTGTCAGACAGTCCCGACAGACGGCAGGAGCACACCAGTTCGGCGTACAACTAGAAACAGCTAGAACATCGCTTTACCAGAACTCCTTTGTCTGGCGCATTGCATCACTGTGGAACCCCCTTCCAGGACATCTGTTTCCCACTAATCACAACCTACAAATATTCAAGAACCGTGTCAATCAACATCTTCGCACACACACCGCTCGTCGAGCGCCATAGGATCCCCCTTTAGTGTAAAAACAAACAAAAGAAAGTTAATGCGGTCTTTTTAAAAACTGGCTGCCACTAGGTCAATTTTGTAAACGACGCTTGGCTTGGCATTTGTATTTGTCCTATATAAAATAAGTATAAGCACCTGTTATATTACTTTTTATACATTTAATTTTGTTACTGTTTTAAATTCCACAAATCTCTTTGGCTAATAAGATCATTTTTAGATTGCCACAAGCTATGGAATTGCGTGCAATTACTCCTGCGATAATTTCCCACCCTTCGAGATTAAAATTTAAAGTAAATTTGACTAGCCAAGAACTAGCGAGAATAAATACTAGTACGTAAATTTTCATCTAGTATTGATTGATTAGGTAAATTTCATACCTTAAATGTTATAAGAATGATTTTAATCATTCTTTTATGAATATAATCTAAATAACTCCTTATTTACCTATCATCTCTTTTTCAGATGATGAATTCTATGATCAGATCATTAGCAAATATTACAATTTGTACAATGATGGTGTCGTAAGTGCGTACAGTGAGGAGGATGCTCTAGTATACACTCAATCTCAACCCAACAGTGAAGGCCAACTTGGCACCAGCACCGAGATCCGAAGAAGTAACCGACCTAGACAGTGGGAAAGCAAAGACGAGGAAATGCTGATACATCTGGTGTCAGCAAGGACCCCATTATGGGATTTTAGATTGCCTTTAAAAAATAGAGGCAGAACCATAATCAAAAAGTTGTGGGAGGGGCTCATATTACAAATGGATGGTAAGAACATTTTCAACATTGAAAATATGTACAAATGAAGGGGTGTTATTGCAAATTGCCTTCTCGTTGTCACTGTTGTTAATTCTACCTTTTGAATTTGTAGTGAATATGTCTGTGGAAGCTGTAAGTAAGAAGTGGAAGTCCATTAGAGACAGCTACATCCGAGCAAGGACAAACATCAACAAGAAGCTTGCCTCAGGATCCTCTGCTGAAGAAAAGGTGCAGGCAGAGAAATTAAGGAGAAATCATAAGAATTATGAATTACTGATGTTGTTGGATGATTCATTAACTACCAGAAGGTTTGTAAAGAATAGAATACAGATATTCTCCATTTCATCCTATGTAATGTTTCATAAGTAACATTCTACCGATCGTACTTAAAAATTTCGTATTTCTTTAAAAACTCCGCAGCAACCCCACACATCTAACTTCCGACGCGAGCGGCCAACAGTGCTCTCCTTAAATTTCATTAAACTTATTCCGAATGGTAATTATTATAAAAAAGAGGTCCATGAAAATATTGCCTTTAAGTTTAATGACCTAGCGCAAAAATGACATAAAAGTACTGCATGTACCTGTACCATGTAATGCAAATGACCAGATTCTGGCGAACACCAAGTCAAAACCTGCTTGAGTTATTTTTAACAAATAACTATTTAACTTCAATTTTTATTTTTCAATTAAGAATTAATGATACTATTAATTATCTTTCTAACTGTTACTACATGTTACTTATCATTAGGTACTTGTTATTTAATATACATAAATTTTACGTGTTGATAGTATTATTAAGCAACTACTGATAGCGATAGGATTCTAGGGTCAGATAGAAAAAAACTCAGATTATTAAGTGAGGTGTCCACTCTCAAAGAAAACAATCCATTTATTCTTGTTACTGTAAGTTTTAGCATAAAATCGGGGTTTTTCAGCACTTCATCTAATTTGGAAGAATCAAGCTTTGTGGAAGAACAGTTGATGTCACCTGCATCCTTAGGCACAACTGCTTCGCATTCATGACCAGGGTCATGAAGCCAGAGTCATATATCAGCTCAGGATGAGTTGTTTTTAGATGCCATAAGGAATCTTCCTGGGCCTAGAGACTTAACCCCCACCCGAAATTTTTGTCTCCGGTTGGCAGATGGGATGGATAAATTACCACCGAGAATAAGAAACCAACTACAAGTGGAGTTTCTGCAAAGACTGACAGAAATGGAAAATGTATATATATATAATGAATAAAATTGTTTATTATTATTATTTATTTATTTATTATTTCCTCAAATGGCATCATTACATGCATAGACATTGTTACAAAAAAATCTAATAGCCAAAACTTTTAAGTTATAAATAATAAAATAAAGATCTAAGCTATAATAAAACTATACACGAAAAATTAACCCAATCTATAGATTGGGTTTTCGCTTAAATGGTCTTGACCCTCCTCTTAAAAATATTCTGAGACGATAACGTTTTAACGGAGGAGGGTAAATGGTTAAGTATTCTTAAACAACTTATTGCTGAAATTGCGCTATAGTTAAGATATTTTTTAGGTCAAATTAGTTTATCTCTGACTACTTGTAAACATTTTGAGCGAAACATATATACATTACTACATAAATCTGTAAATACTTTTTATGCAAAAATGTAGCTCAAAACACCAGAATAGCAAAAAAGGGTCTTTGGATCTGCGTAAACAACCTTATATCTTCGAGAACTTCCACAATGAGTTACGAAGGTTAAAAATAAAGGATATATCCCGTTGGACTTACACGCTATATCATAAACCTAACTACTTCGAATAGACGCTCAGTTAAAGGGTATAAAAACGTATTGTATTTGTACTCTCGCTTGCCCAAGCGAGCGTCCAAAGCTCGATTTCGGCTCGCTTACTTTTGCTACTCGGTAGGAGATGGCGCTCAATTCGACGGTAAAATCATGCATTATTGCCGGTTGTCTTAAAATAAATGTGAGTTTGGGGAATATTTATGATTTAATGCGTTTCATCATAAACCTAACTATATGGTTGGGTTTATGGTTTTATAGCGAAAACGTTTGAATTAGAAAATAAAATATATCTCTTTTACGTACCGTACGTAGGTAGGTACCCATTAAATTAATTTAGGCGAAATAAAATGGGATTATTTAGTAAATTATTATGAAAATGTAACGATAGAAAATATCAAATACATCTTTACAATTTATGTATGAAGTAGGATATACATCAATATGTAATAGTTGGTTGACACGAAATTGAATTGTAAGTATGTAGGTAAGTATTTGTAATAATTCAATTAAAAAAATCACTAAATAGACGAAAATTATGACTTTTGCCTTATCGTCGTCAACATCTCTATCAGATCTTCATTTATTCTTTCGTTGAATCCTAACTAAAGAAAAATTTTAATAATATCGCATTTCAAAGGAAAAATTAAATATTTTTACCTGAATTATGGAAATATAAATTATTCCCTGCATGTCTAAAAAATCATACAGTTTTTTTTTAAATTGGATTTTTAAGGTGGACTAAAAAATAAGCAATTTTTTAAATTCCGCATTTCAAGAGGAAAATTTTATATTTTTTACTTATTGAGGCATTACAGATTACTTGTTAAATTCTCAGAATATGTAAAACAAAGTGTAGTTATAAGTCCTGAGGTAAGCGGCGCATTGTAACAAGAGCGAAAACCCTGAAGTAATAAAACAAGATTGCTCTAAAAAAAAATAATCATTAAATTAAATCACACCCATCAATTTTTTACATTTTACAATTAATATAATAAAAGAGCTTGTCCTGGGATTCATCTGTGTTAATTTATTTTATGAAATACATAAAAAAGATTGTTAGAATTACTTTTGTCAAGATCAATTTCCAGGTCTGGTATTATTTAATTTAGTTCTATATTTTTTTGTTTATAGATCATATAAATAAAAACTTGTTTTTAAACAATTTTTTACTAAACTACGGGACATAATAATAATGATATTGTATTTTTTCAAACATTTATTACGTCATGTTTTGAACGAAAAAAGATATCGAGATGCGGTTTGAATTATGTTGTTGAAAATTTTATTGAGACAAAGATACTTTATCGAAAATATTTCATTTTGGTAGGAACTGTATTATACAGGGGTTGGAATAAGGCACTGCAAAAAATTCGAAAAGTCAATCGGACCGAGAATTTTTATGGATGAATCGAACTTTTTGTTTTATGCATCAGTTTAGTTGCCTAGTTAATTAAAAAAACAAGTTTGTCAGATTTTTGACATCTGTCATGTTTTTCGAGATACGCTTGTTTTTTTTTATTTTGGCCAATTAATTTATTAAATGACTAAAGATTTTTAAACGACGAGGCAACTTAACATTGGTTGCCTTGGTTACATGTCTATTGATGTCTTATAATTACTACACCATTTTGTGTAGGAATTTATTACAACAAAAAAATATTTGTTGTTTTCCGAAACTTTGTGATATTCATACTTTTGCAAAACAACGAAGAATTTTCTTCTTCTGGTGTAATAAATTTCTACACAGAATGATTATTTTTTAGTTAAGTGCTTATTGGTGAACTTATTTCATGAAAAAAAATCCGTATAAACATGGGTCTGGAAATGCATTGTTTTTTAGATACTGGGTGTTGTTTTGTTATTAATATCTTCGCCCTGGCCCATTACTCAGATATTTTTAGCCTTTTTTGGACACTAATTTAAGACAAGCGATGGCAAATTTTCTTAAAATATTTTTGGAAAATACTTGCTTATTTCAAGAGCCAGGAACATAGAATAAAAAGGTATTTTTTTTTCTCGAAAGCGAGGTCAGATAGGAACAAAATTATTGCAGCAAAAAAGTTGCTTCATTTATTGCTTCATTTAATAAAAATTACAAAAAAAGTTAGTGGCGTACATTTTTCTCGAACAAAAATAATTGGAAAGATGCCCCCGGGGCATAATAAATTTAATAATTTTATTCTAGTTATGGCTAAAATAGACTTTTATCACCAAAAATAGACCTGCCAGTTTCAAAAAAGTCCTTTTAAAAATATTTATAATATTTATAAAAGACCGATTTTTTTAACACCCCATGTTTAGATGAACTTTCTTTCATGAAATTACTTTAGGAATGCGCCTTTAAATTTAATAAATTGAGAGTGAAAGCTGTGTGCATGTACGAAATATACTAAATGAAACACTCTTTGTATTCCATACATAAAATTTTAATCCAAAAGGACCTCTAAATTAGCCTAACAGAACGCTTTCGGCCGGTGCCATCATCAGTGTTACCTGGAAAGTGAGTAAAAGAACCACCCAGTAGTGGAGAACAGTGAATGCTATCGAATTTTGGGTTAAGAAATTAAAATTTGCAAAATATGAATTTTGAATTCTGAATTTGTTAGGATATAAAAGATGTTAATTAAAAATTGTAAATTAAGCCTGATGAGCTTTTGTGTGTTTTTTTTAGTTATTCAATTTTTAGTTGCTCGTCATTATCGTTTTCACAATTTGCCTTGCGAGCTTTTAGAAAACTGGTTACAAATTGGATCGAATAGTATTTTCGAAACATATCTACACTGGGATTTATACTCCATCCACCATGTTGCCTAATAGTCGAAAATAAATTTTCCAGGAAGTCCTGATTTAATCTGTTAGTTAAAAGAAAAACCGTTTTTTTTTTGGATTTCTCCGATTCAAATAAGGCATGTATTGCATTGATGGTTTGAATCATAGCATCAAAACAAGACGGCCTTTCTGCCTTCGAGTTTTTTAATTTTGAAAAATATCTAAGCTTTTTTTAAAACTCCCCGGCCATTCGGATCTCCGGGCGCTGGGTGGCCCTGGGAGCCCTTCATTCCGCATTTCACAGACAGCAAAGATACCGAACCAATTTAGAATTGATTTCTGCAACATAAGAGGCCTAAATACAAACATAAATTCGGTACACCAACATCTACAAGCAAATAGACCACACATATTAGCCCTTACAGAAACACAAGTATGTTCTACAACAACAACAGTGAACTACCTCTATCCTGGTTACGACTTACATACCCGATTTAGATATAAGTTCGGAATATGCCTTTTTGTCCGAAGCGACCTTTCATGTCACCGCGAGGAAACACTCGAACCGAACAACCTTGACGTCATGTGGCTCAAGTTCACCGCCAAGGGATTAACCAAGTTTATATGTTGTCTCTATCGCCCTCCGAGCGATAGAGCCTACCAAAGTTTTTTCTCAACACTAGCTACCACCTTTGACTCAATACAGGTCCATCACCCCAGTGCAGAAGTAATCGTTCTGGGAGACTTCAATGCCCACAACACCAACTGGCTCAAACATCACAACAAGACCGACAACGAAGGTAGAGAAGCTGAAGCATTTGCCATCAGCTGCGGGCTTACTCAACTTGTAGACGAACCAACTCGAATCTCAGAGAGGGGCGAATTCGCCGCCCTCCTGGATCTTTTTCTGACCACCAATCCTGACCAGTACAAGGTTACAGTTGGTCCGCCATTAGGTACCTCCGACCACAAACTTATTACAACGGTTTGTGAATTGCCACTCATACAGAAGGATCCACCATTGCCTCGCAAAATCTGGCATTACAATTCTGCAAACTGGGACGATCTAAGGCAGTTTTATCTAGATTTTCCTTGGCTCGACGTCTGCTTTGCCACTGACGACCCGTCAGACTGCTGCGAAGAGATCATGCAAGTAATCTCCTCAGGAATGGAAGCATACATCCCAAATTCCATCAAGTTACCATCAAAAGGAAAGCCCTGGTTCGACAAAAGATGCGAAAGAGCCGTAGGAAGGAAACAGCAAGCCTATAAGTACTGGCAGCAAAATCAGACCGCTGAAAATCGCAATTATTTTATCGAAGCGAGAAACGAGTGCAAGCGTGTGATCGACGAAACTAAGGACAAACACAATCAAAGGATCAGGAATAAACTTTTGCAATGCCCCAGTGGTTCCAGGAATTTCTGGTCGGTAGCAAAGGCAGTAAGTAACAACTTTACAAAAACGTCTCTCCCACCTTTGACGGACGAACGTGGCATCACGGCGACTACAGCCAAGGAAAAAGCAAACATGCTCGCCAGAATGTTTTCATCGCACTCTACCTTAGACGTGCCCCAAAGCAAGACTCTCCCCACTATACCGAATATCAACACCACCATGGCAGAAGTCAAGTTTTCTCATCGTGATATTCGCAAAATCCTTAAAGAACTAGATACGCAAAAGGCATCAGGACCGGACGGAATACCTGCCATCGTGCTGAAGAACTGCGCCAACGAACTAACACCTGTTTTTTCCAGGCTTTTTTCTCTTTCTTACAGAAAAGGGATTTACCCATCCTCTTGGAAAGTCGCTCGAGTGCAACCTGTTCCAAAAAAAGGCAAGAAAACCACGCCCTCAAACTATCGCCCGATTGCCTTGCTTCCAATAATCTCCAAAGTCATGGAACGTGTAGTCAACCAGCAACTACTCAAGTACCTCGAGAGCAACAGAATAATCAGCGATAATCAATACGGCTTTCGCAAAGAGAGATCGACAGGAGATATATTGGCCTATGTCACTCATATATGGAGTAGGGCAATTGAAAACTACGGAGAGTCTCGAGCGATTGCGTTGGATATTTCAAAGGCATTCGACAGAGTTTGGCATGACGGACTGCTCAACAAACTGCCGTCCTTGGGACTGCCCGCCTCTCTCTGCAGCTGGCTGGCCAGTTTCCTTAAGAACCGATCCCTACACGTTGCAGTCGATGGACACATCTCGGACACATTCACCATTAACGCGGGCGTGCCTCAGGGCGCAATACTTTCACCAACTCTGTTCCTCATCTATATTAATGACCTGCTGATCCAAACGAATAATCCTGTTTACAGTTTTGCAGATGACAGTACCCTTGTCTCCCACTTTAGATCAGAAAAACCCTTACCAGCGACTGAGACTCATCACCGCAGACAGGAGCAGATTACAGCAATTAATCAAGACCTGGAGAAAGTTCAAACTTGGGGCGTTCGAAATTTGGTCCAGTTCAATGCAGCAAAGACCCAAGCAGCAACGTTTACTAAGAGGGCCAATACAGCGGGCCCTGACATCATTATGGCAGGATCGACTATTCCTTCATCCTCGTCAATCGGGCTGCTGGGTGTCTCGGTCAACAGCAATATGTCATGGCATGACCATGTTGCCAACATCGCAAAATCAGCTTCCCAGAAGCTTGGTGCGCTATTTCGCAACAAAAAACTCTATACACCGCAGCAGTTGCTCTTGCTGTACAAAGCGCAAATAAGACCGTGCTTAGAATATTGCTCACATATCTGGGGTGCCGCACCAAAGCATACCCTAAAGCTGCTGGATTCCATTCAGAAGAGGGCTGTGCGTCTCGTCGGCGATCAGGAGTTGACCCGGAATCTGGATAGTCTGGAACATCGCAGACATGTGGCCGAGATGTCTCTGTTTTACAGATACTTTCACGGCAGATGTTCCCAAGATTTGGCCCGCATAATCCCGTCCCTGGCAACTCCTGTCCGGCAGTCCCGACAGACGGCAGGAGCGCACCAGTTCGTCGTACAACTAGAAACACCTAGAACATCGCTTTACCAGAACTCCTTTGTCTGGCGCACTGCATCACTGTGGAACTCACTTCCAGGACATCTGTTTCCCACTAATTACAACCTACAAATATTCAAGAACCGTGTCAATCAATATCTTCGCACACACACCGCTCGTCGAGTGCCATAGGATCTACCTTTAGTGTGTGTGCCACTGCCATAAAAAAAAAAAAAAAAAAAAAAAAACTTCAGAATATTATGGTATTTTTGTCTGTCAAAGCACAACCGTAAGGATTTTTTGAATAGACCCGTTTACTATTTAAAGAATCAAATAAATGATTCATATCTTCCAAAAAATTAGTATGAATTTCATCCGCATGGATTTGTCCGTTTTTGACACATGTTTTTACCGCTGCGGCAACAGTATGGGCCGAGTACATCCACTACTGAGTAGCGACAGAAACCGTCGGAACCTTTGATGTTTGGGGGTTAAATTTTCTTTCTCTCTCATTTGACGGGTTTGACGGATAAACAACCTATTTCACTGGTTAAATTGTGAAGAACTCGTTTACACTGTCGATAATTTGAAGTGGACTTAACGAAATAAGTATATTTGCGGTTGAATCAATATGAATATCATTGAAAAACTATCAAAAGAAAATATTTTGTTTGCTTTATTTTACCACACACAAAAGAAACATTTTTAATTTACAGTCTAGAAAAATCAAATTTGGTGAAACAAAGTAACAGAAATATTATTGCAATATAAATGATTTTTGAAATTAATACTTCTTTGGTTTCATGAGAGTGATTTTTCAAGGCTGCGTCATGACATGGTTCTGAAATATACGCCCCTCCTTACGAAAAAAAATCGCATCATCGGGTATGATTCAATTTGTGTTATAATATAAAGAGTGTGGCAAACGTATCGGAACCGACTCAAATGATTAAAATAAGAATTGAGAATAAGTGAAACTAACCGAAAATTGATTGGACGACTAACTCAAACTAACCAAACCTATTAAAATTGATTATAACGTATCGGAACCAGTTCAAATAAGTAAAATAAATTAAAAATTATTTTGATAATAAAACTAAACTAAAATTTTAAGAAACGTATTGACACCAAACTCCTTTTAAAAGTATAATTGAAAGAATATTAATATAAGTAAAAGTAATATTAAAACAAAGAAAAAAAATTGGATTTAGAGGGTTTTGCATGAATGGAATGATTTTTTTCTATTTTTCATGGAAATTTAGTGGCTTTTCGTCGCATCTCTATTTAAAAATCGATAGAGCATGTCGAAATTAGTGGAAATCCATGCCCAACTCGAAAAACACAAAAAGTGAATTTATCGGTTTTTGCATGTCAGCTCCTCATTTAATAAAATGGTGTTATTCCGAAAATGTCTAATTAATGGAAAATTTAATTTTTTTTGTAGTTTTGAATATCGGAAATCTGTTATGGTGATGAAAATTAGATAATAATTCTATTTGGCTAGTAATTTGCTCTTTAAACATGTACAATTTTTTCGCGGAAATTCTTTATATGGAAAATATTATGGAAATTATTTAAATTGACATAGTAGATCCGTGTGTTTTTGTTAGTTTGGGTTAATTTTGGTTCTGTATTAGGTAGGGTTGGTCAAGCGCTTGTCTCATTGCCCTTTTTCGGATAATTAAAGGTAGTTTCGATTATTTTTGCTTAGTTTGGAATAGTATTAGTAAACAGACAAGCGCGCGTAGGTTAATTGGGGTTAGTTTTGCTTAGTCTGGGTTAGTTTTGGTTAGTCTGAGTGAATCTTGATTAGTTTGGGTTGGTTTTAGTTAGTGTTGGTTAGTTTTGATTAGTTTGGATTAGCTGTAATTGGTTTATGTCAGTTTGGGGTAGTGAAGAGACAAGCGCACGTAGCGCGCTTGTCTCTTTACTCTGATTAATTAGGGTTAGTTTTGCTTAGTCTTGGTTAATTTGGGTTAATCTTGATTAATCTGAGATGGTTTTGGTTAGTTTGGATGAGTGTTGGTTTCTGTTGATTAGTTTGGAAGAGCTGTGGTTGGTTTGGGTTAGTTGGGAATAGTGAAGAGTCTTTCTACTCTGGTTAATTTGGCTTAGAGAGGTAGAGAGGCACTCTTAGATAAGATTTTTTTTCAAATACATTTTTGCTCTTCTAAATTTTTCATTTTTTTTTTTGAAAATAACAATGATGTATTTACGGCGAAAAATTTTGATTGTCCTGCTTTGAGAGAGATACTCTAATACCAAGAAATAAATTTATTCTTTTCCTAACGCATTTCCGCTAAACGAAACTTGACCCATGATCGCAACGAAACATCCTTTGCTTCGTCATTTGACAGCTAAACAATCTATTTCGCGCAGGCGCCATGAAAATTGAAACCCGTGATGTCGCTACTCGGTGGTGGATGTACTCGGGTATGGAACAGAACCTCTAAGGCTAATTTAAATGACATTTTTTTCGAAACCATTTGGGTTAATATGTTTCTGAGAAAGCTTTGGCCTGGCTCGTGTCGTATTCGAAGACTGATCTACTGCAAACACCCTTTTAATATGATCAAAACTTATAATGTTCTCGAACAAGGTAAAATTATTCTGTAGCAAGTTATACTGGATATTTTTGAATAAATGAGGTACATCAAATAACCCAAAAATGTTGTGTTTCTGATAAAGGAAGAATGGCGTTTCAGCACTTATTCCTAAGAAACTAAAAGCTTTTCTATTATTTGAATCCTGATCACAAACGATTGCCTTTGGAAGAAATACAACAGCATTTAAATTATCGAGGGCGTACAAAATTGAAGATTTCAATTTTTCGACTTTTACCGAGGTCCCGGAAACAAAATATGCCAAAGGCAATTTCCATTTGTGATACAGGCCTCGAACAGAAAAAACTAAAACTTGTTTAGCATGTTTCGGAAGACGTCCTAAAGGACCAAGATCCTCGGAACCCTCAATAATTTCTATTTTTTTGGAATATTCCAAATCTTTTTTAATCGACATTTCGGCAAAAGTCAAAATACATATCCGTTCTTCACTAGACATGGTAGACTATTTTTTTTTGAAGGTGATTTAAGACAGTTTTGTCGATTCCCGTTTTAAAGATGCATTCTCAAATCCAACTTCTTATACTAGAAACACTGTGGAGAATTAAACCTTGCCGCTTTAAAAAGCGGTGAGCTGAGGGAGATTTATAATAGAAGGAAATCTTTCTCCCGCGCCTTGCAATGAAGGGACATTGACCTTTTGTCTTTTAATTTTTGAGTTCAATCTGATGTTTTTTTGTCTTAATTCTGCAAGCTTGCCGAATTTAATTTGCCTTTTCAAAAAAATTTTTTTTGGCTTATCAGTGGTATTTATTTTTTGAGCTGGTCCTGTAAATCGTTTTGGCGTAGAAGGTGTGGAGGAGTTTAATTGATTGCTGTTTTAAAAATCCGTTTCCAAAAAATGCCTTTCGCATACGTAATTGCGGTAGATTTCTTCCATTGGTAAACCAAGTAACTTCTGATTTCCTACAATATAAAGTTATTTATACAGAGTGGTTCCTTAATGACACGCTAATATTTAAGGAGGTGATTATTGGACTCATTTTAAGAAAAAACTTCATATGAACATACGCCTTAAACGTCTTAACTTTTGAGATATATAGAGGTCAACTTAAAAAAAAAAATTATTAGACACTTTTGGATTTCTCCTGCGTCGAATTGCTACTAAAAGTCGCAGGAGAAATCCGGAGTTATTTCATCAGTAGCCTGTGGAAGTTTTCTGGCAAAACTATTATTAGACAAGCAGTGGTACGCCACTGACTTTTCTTAAAATAAAAAATATATTTGTTTTTGAAATCCTTATTTCTTAAGGAAAAGATTTGATTACTTGATTTTTTTAGTCCGACACACGGTTTTAACCTAAAAAAATAAAATCTAATTCTCTACATTGTGATATTGTCATTAACGTAATTGTTATGACCATGCAAAGAAACGATTATTGTTTTTTTTTAAGCGAAATCCTTGCATCGGACTTAAAAACACCAACTGATCAAATTTGTTTAGAAATGTATGCGAATTTCAAAAATGATTTTTATTTTAAGATAAAGGTGCGTACTATTTTTTTCTTCAAAAATATTCAATGCAAAACTGGTACGGACGCCACTGGAAAAAAAACCGCCACGATATCTACAAAACGATAAAAAAATTAATGTTCGCATTTAAAAAAAGAAAGTTGATGATGATCCCTTGAAGACGAAACGTCGGATTTCAAACTGGATACCAGCATTGGATAGAGCGGAGAAAGTGGCAATGCAAAAGTGCAATTCAATTTGAAGTCCGTTCTTAAATAAGCCCAGGAAAAAAATAAAACGATTTTTCAATATTTCGGTTTTTTCCGGACATCATCGGAAATGCTCGGAATTTTGAAACTTTCTAAACGGCATATTGTTAGGCACCTAAATGCACAATTTTGCCTTAATTTGACCGACACTGTATCTCTTACGGTTTTCGAGTTCCCCATACATAACACGAAAGCGAGCCACCCTGTACAACAGAAAATACATTTTGATGCCTAAAAGACATGTACCCAATTTCATAAAGATATCTACAATAGTATCGCCCTTTTTATATTAAAAAAAAAATGTTTAACCTCCTTTTGTATCTAAAAGTTAAGTTGTTTAGGGCATACATTCATAAGAAGTTTTTTTCTTAAAATGTGTCCAAGAATCATCCTTTTAAATATTAGCATGTCATTAACGAACACCCTGTATAGTAATGGGCAGTGGCGGCTCGTAGGTACACAGTGCGAGTCTCTAACTTTGGAATAAATTGAGTAAAGGAGAGATATTTTTTCGATAACTAAACTATGCTAGCACACGTCGATTACTATGTGCCGAAATGAAACTTTATTATGCCCTTTAAAAGAATAATAAAAAAGGGCTTTCACTTAAAAAATAGTCGATGACGTCATATTTTAAATTTGAGACACCCGTATAAAGCGGCCCGAGGTATTATGTCCACTATTATAGATTTCGATAAAGTTCTTGATTAATCCCCAGTTTTATTCCTTCAGATTAACGTCAAGGTTCATTGAAAGTTTTATTCTTACCACTATTTAAAATCCATTTTTTGCAAAGTTCGTCGTTCTTTAGGGGAATTCGAAATAATTGAATCCCGTGATTTCTTCGATTATTATTGCAGTTATAAACACAACAGGTGATGCCTGCCATGTTGAAAACAATAATATTATCAAAATATTATAGTCAAAAATAGGAGAATAATAATTAATGTCGTATGAATTGTGAGAGCTCCCCAAACACTTGATCCTGCCATAAACCTAACTATAATGCTGCAATCTGCAATTGCGATTATTTGGAAAATTTAGCTACGCGCGCCGTGCAGGGCGCCGCACGGTTTTTGCTGGAGGATCGAGCAAGCACGTAGGTCTTGCCTTAGTTCATATGCATCGCGCCGGACCGGCCGCAGTTTTCCGCGAAACAGTGTTTGATGAATATTCGCAAGATGAAAGAGAGCGTTTTTATACGTTTTTACGAAATAAGGGTGTTAATTGTATTGCTGAATATTAGTTATTTAATGTTTTTAGTGTTCCGGGGCCAGACTTGATAGGTATCTACTTAGGTACCTATACATTATTTTAGATTTCATATATTGTGGTGTAGTAGTAGCATAAACCTAACTACGCCGAATAGTTAGGTTTATGGTAGTAGGTACAAGATTTTTAATAATTTTACACATCATTAATATAATTATATTATAGGAAATGTTATGTCAAGTTCCTAGAAACTGTAGATAAAAAAACTCCGGTCCCGCAACATTTAAAATCATAGGTAAATAACCGAAATAAAATAGAAGCCTCTTTTCATATTTAATTATTATACATAATGAATTTTAAGTACATTTAAATTTGGCAACAGCGCGAGCGACCCGAGTTCTGAAAGGCCTTTGGCCGTTGATTGGCAAGCGACGAAATACGATAAAATTTAATTCGTAATAATGGTGGCGCCATCTCTCGATACAATTGGAGCATTTTTCTATAGCCTATGCCCACTGGGCGTCTATTCGAAGTAGTTAGGTTTATGGCTATATCAATGCACAGCATTTTTTAAATTATATATTTTATTCAGCCATGCATATGACTTTCGAACATTAAAGAATGTATCAAACTTGAATGTTAAGAAAAACTACACAATGAGTTTTTTTTAGTGAAGATTTTTTAAAAATAGAAAAACTGCAATAATGTATTCTTCAATAACAGGTAGTTCTGATTAAACCTTCATCCAGCAGAGCTACAAATGAAACTAAATTATACTTTTGAAGTGTTCAGATTTTTATGATTATGCTTTGCCCAACAATACTACTCCATTCAGCGAAATTGCAGAAAAAGTATTCATTTAAAAAAAATTAGATCGAAATGATTATTTAGGCAAGTCAGATTTTATTAATATGAAAAAATATAGATTATAATACTATAAATTTGTTAAAAGTTGTGTTGTATTCACTAGAAACATGCACAGTTTCAGTAGAAATATTTATAATACCAAAATGTTTTTTGATTAAGTATTCATGCATTATTTATTGGAAAATAGCACATTGTATATCAAAAGGATGATTATAAAAAACATTCTGTGCCTGTGGTTGTTTGTCCCGAGTGTTCAAACGCTTGGTTCTGAAAATCAAAAATAATAAGTTGGCAACCCTAGTTGCAGCACAGATTTGTACAAATCTTAGATATTGTTCCACTGCCAAGGAATTGGTCCTTCTTCATTAAAGTATTGTTTGAATTACTCCCTAATTTCTGCTGCATCTCTGGTATGTGTATTAGAGCTTGTCTGACCCACTGAAGTTAATTGAGATGCCGCACCTCTCCAAGTTCCATTCAACAATGGACCATCGTTATGCTCAATATGAATTAGTCTTGGTGTGACATAATTATTTTGACTATGATCTATCAAAAAATTATGTAGACACACATCTGCCTTGATTATGTTGTCAATGTTTTGTAATTTCGCAATAATAGGCTTTGAAAAAATCCTCCAATGAGCCACCAAAATACCAAAAGCATTTTCTGATACTCTTCTTGCTCGAGAATGCCTATAATTGTATATTCTTTTGTCCAGATCATACTCATTTTTTCCTGGATATGGCATATGAACCTGTTATCTTAGGCATAACTTCGCTTTTAAACGATTAAATATTAAACAAAGAAAACAAATAGAAACAGCAAGGACGTTGCGCCACGTCTGCTAAGAATAAACACTGATATAGACGGGAGTCATGTTCTGCTGCCCTGTTGAAGTTGTCTATTGTGATGCAATCGAGCCTCGGGGCAAGTGAGCGCGACATCTCAAACTTTAGAAGTCGATAACTTTTTATTTCTACAAATAATTAAAAAATAATAAATATATGCTTTTTTACGTATTTAGTACTACTTATTTACGAGAAAATAAAACAAATGGAAACTTCCTAATTATTCAGATTGTGGAGTTTGCAAATATTCTGTTAAGGAGTTTTTTTTTAATACTTAATAGTTT
>JAEQML010065082.1:0-21359 GCA_016904865.1 Pissodes strobi | reverse complement strand
ATAATACTAATATTGTTACGTACTTAAAGTAAATGTCATTACACTAAACGAACATAGTTAACGGTTATTTTAAAATATATAATTGTTTTTGCAAAAATGATGGCAATATTACATGCATCTGAATATTCTTGCCTAAAATGTCTTTTGGAGCGAACACATATTGGTATTAAAAATAGCTTTGTGAAA
The DNA here is from genome assembly GCA_016904865.1 of Pissodes strobi. NCBI lineage: Eukaryota > Metazoa > Arthropoda > Insecta > Coleoptera > Curculionidae > Pissodes > Pissodes strobi. Next base: position 21,173 of record JAEQML010065082.1, on the reverse strand, counting down.
GGTGGTTTATTAGTATCTCGATCAAAGAAAACTGGTGATTATCACGAGGACATGAACGCAGATGTTGTGGAGGAATATTTTGAGCAGATCCTTCCTAGTCATTTATCGGTATGGACATTGATTTAACCCTTAAGCCATAAAAGCTGTTGTCCAATTCTTTATCGTAATTAGCTAAGTCTATTTCCATGTCCGAAGTAAAAACTATTTGAATCGCCCAAGAGAGGTGGGTATGGAATTGGCTTTCCACCCCTAAATTATCACTCCAGGAAACTTGGGAAATCTTCTTCATGGAGAAAAAACGATATTATCCCATGAATTTCTTAATGAATTTCTACTGTGAATTAAATCCAATATAAAAATAATTTGGGTTCAAGTTAAAGAATTGGTGGCAAGACGCAATGGCGCCGACATCGACACAAACGCACGCAATTAGTGTAGCGGAAGGTAAAATTGGCTATGAATGCTGCAAAAATAAGAAAGTTTCATCTATTGTATGTATAAAGTGCGGAAAATCATTCCATCCTTCGTGCGCGGCTAGAGACTGATCCAAAATATAATATCAATTTATAAAACACGCTGTGTATGTATTGATCATGCCCTAACCTCAACTTCCGACTCCGAGGAAATTTCACTTCTGAAAGAGGTTATGGTCGTGCTAATACACAAAAATGCCCTCCTGGAGCAGAACAAGGGACTTCTACAGGACAAACTCAGTGCATTCCAAAATAATAGTGCATTGGATTTATTGGAAAAACCTGAAATGTGCATCGAAAGGAATGCCGCTCAAGAATCTCAGGAATTTCAAGGACGCATTCCTGGGATTTTGAACTTTCCGGAGGTAACAGCGCCATTGCCTGTGCGTGCGCCTATGCCGATGTCATTGTCAACGTCATCAAGAACTGTCGTTACTTGAGCCGAAGTATCAAATCCGAAATGTATGAATACGTCGAAAAATGAAAATGCGCTATGTGTAAACAACATCTCAATACCCAGAAATCCAGAGCGGATTACCGACCTGACAACGTTGGACCGGACCTTCGATGGAATCGATAATGGAGTCAATGGAGTAATCGTCAGTCCTTCAGAAGAAAATGGTGGGACGGACAGACATAAACAAAAACTTCCCTCGTCCGATGAAATATCACCCGGGGACTCAGCTGATAAACGTGAACAAAGTAAGGTCTCACCCCTGATAGGACAAAATGGAGATGAATGGACTACAGTTCATAGGAATGGGCCAAGAAATGTGGCAAAGTATGGGCTACGGTATCAAATGCGCCCTCCTATCAGAGGAATCAGAGACATCGCAGCGCAGGATATTGCGAATGACTTGAGAGTGGTCCAAAGTAAGTCTTGGATCTTTGTGACTGGATTTGTCCCAAGTACAACACCAGAAACAGTAACCAACTACGTAAAAACTAATATGAATATTGAGAGCATTTGCGTGAAACTGCGCACAAAGAATGATAACATAAATAGCTCCATTCGATTAGGAATGGATGATCAACATAAGCAGCTTAACCCGGTTGTGTAACCAAGAGGTACTGTGGTAAACCATTTTATAATTCTCAGCCGGTGTCCTCACGTAAACTAGGAGCCACTACCGCCAATATGTCAACTGATATAAGATTTAACGTTTTCCATCTGAATATATATTCTCTTCGAAACAAGATAGAATAGTTTGAAGTGTTTCTAAAAATACACAGTATCGAGTACGACATATTGTGCTTCAATGAACATCATCCTAAGTATGATGAAATCCAATTTTTAAGAATTAAGAAATATACACTGCTCTCTTTCTTTACAAGGCAGCATATTAACAATGGTGGTGCAATGATTATGAGTACGGGCTACAGGGCAGAAGTATCGAGGCTCTGGTCAGCATGTCATCAGAGTCTGACTGCGAAGTATCTGCTGTCGAGATGCAGGACCACAACATAACCATATTGACTGTTTAGCTTTCTCCAATGGGAAACGTCGAAGTTTTTACGGACATAATGGAGAATGTGCTACGTTTTGTCGAGCAGGACCATGCAGGCTTACTATAGTAACAGGTGACTTTGATATTCTTTTTAATTGAAATTCGCAGAGGGGGCCAAGATTTTATGGATCTTATGGGCACCTTTAATCTCTATAGGTAGATTTTTCAAAAAAAAATCATGTTAATTATATTGATAATATTTTTGTTAATTTTGGCCATAGTCTTGGTTATAAATTGAGTGTCTTTGTTCCGTTACTTTCTGATTATCTGGCATTGGATACCTCAATAGAGCTACATAGTGATGAAGTACGTCTCCAGATGATATATTTCTTGAGGTTCTGATGGTTGGAGTTGACATGTTCTTTCCGGTATTATCGAGGAAGTTTAAGCAAAGTAATAGTAACACGGTTGATTGATTTGACAATGGTCTTCAGCAGCGAGAAACTGTTCAATTTCTAACAGAACTCTATAAAAATAGACCCTCTATTGACTTAAACAATTGCATAAAACAATATAAAAAGGACTTCAGAGCATATGCAATAAAAATTGAAATGCTTATACCAATCACATACTGAGTTTAACCAATATTGTCAGAGCCACTTGGGATGTTGTAAATGATTTTCGGAGCAAGGGTGGAGTTGAGGCGGCTACCAAATTGACTGCACAAGTTTTCAACATTTTTTTCGCCAACATTGCAAAAGAAAGTTTAAGCAATATTCAACCAACGGCGAGAAATTACTCTGACCAATTAAGCGACAAAATAAGGCGACATGATGTTGCATTCGGGTTTTCGGAGGTGAGCTATATACAGGTGAGAGATGTCATCAACTCCCTTAGGAACAAGAATAGCAGATATTTACAGTATTAATGTATCAATGATAAAATCCTACAAGGATCTACTAATTATCCCATTTACCAAACTGATTATCCATTGTATCAGGGTTGGCTTCTTTCCTCCTTCCCTGAAAAAATCTAGGTTTGTCCCTTTTTTTAAGAAGGGAGATAAAAATGATGTGGGCAATTATCGCCCAATCTCGCTGGTGCCGGTACTATCCAAGGTCTTTGAATGCTTACTGAAGGAGCAAATGGGCAACTATTTTGAGGCCAACAGCCTGTTCTCGGATATTCAGTCAACAACCTTGGCTGTCCTTGGGTTGTTGCGATATATAGCGGTGGCCTTTGAGGAGGAGCAGTATGTTAGTGTAACTTGCTGTCATCTCTCGAAAGCCTTCGACTGTGTCTCGCATAATATTCTCCTCGATAAGCTGGGGTTCTATGGGATTGATGAGACTAGTGTCCGTCTGCTGAGTAGCTACTTGGGAGAATGTACGCAGTTGACCTATATGGGGAAAGCTGTCAGGTGAGGCTGGACTGGAGTACGGTGTGCCTCAGGGCTCGGTGCTGGGTCTTCTTCTCTTTTTTTAAATGTCAATGACATAAATAGTTCCATTCCGACATCGATGGTTATGTTGTTTGCCGACGATACATCTGTTTCGGAGTCTGACGTATGCATGGATATGTTGACTGAACGTATGAATGCTAGTATGAATGAACTGTAGGCTTGGTTTGCAGCTAATAGACTGGCTTTAAATGATGCCAAGACAGAAAATATTATCTTCGGATTGAAGAGTATAGATCAGAACACTGAGAAGGTATGGTTTTTAGGAGTTCATCTTGACCCAACATGTAGACAGGCATGTAGACTACATGGCTGGTCGTCTGTCTAAAAGCGTTTTTTTTTATTAACAACCTTAAAAAGGGTGTTGCCTAAACCGTGCCTTCTCCAGGCTTTTTATGGTGTTTTTCAGTCGGTGGCCTGTTATGGTATTTTGACATGGGGTCTCCCACAAGCAGCACGAGCCTTTGGACTGCAGAGAGGGCTGTGAGAGTCGTTGCATATCTTGATTACGGCGCTGATACAAGGCAGGCATTCAAACAGCTAGGTATTATGACAATTCCATCAAGACATATATGAACGCCTTGTCTATTGTCATCGAAATTTCAGCGACTACCGCCTTAATAATTGTTACTACGGGTATCCTACCAGACATAGTAATCAAATCAGAACTGATTACCATAGACTTGAAAGAACAAGAATGCCAACAAATTACTTGGGTCTTGGGTCCAAAGTACTAAAATCACCTACCCCTTAATCTGAGGGGTCTGCTGGAGAAATCTTTTAAGTTCAGTATAGGGGGAGTTCTACTGCGGCATGAATGCCTTTTATAGTGCTCGAGAGTTCTTGGAGTTTGAGTTTTTATAGTTTGCTTGGCTGCATGGCTCCTGCTGGGTATGTAGTATGTTTTTTGAAGCAGGTTAGCGCTGGTCTTGATTGGTTCTGGCCCTGGCTCGTTCCGGCAGATACACTGCGGGCTCAGACCGAGCCGTCTGTAAATGTTGGCCAATGTAGGTTTTCAGAGTATTGATGTTTGTTTGGTTGTAGCATCTACTTGTAGTAATGCCATTTTAGTTGCAATATTGATTGGTGTTATATATTATCGTCTTAACTGGTATTAATGCCATTGTAAATGCAATGTATTAGTGTTATTTAATATGTATATTTTTTTTAACTAAGTATTGACATAATTTAAGCAACCTAAAAGTATTTTCTTTCGGACGTCGTAAAATTGTTTGTAATTATTGTTGACCGTAATATATTGAATCTTAAATCTTGAAGATTAAGGTATTTTTCAAGAGGCATTAAAACCAATCGATTCCCAAAGTTGGAGTAAATGTGCAGCTCATGTAACTAAGGAAGATAAGCGAATATAGGATCGTGATGATATGCTAGATGAGACTATAGAACTGAGAACTGCTAGTTATTTCCCTAGATACCGATGACTACAGTACGACCGACTACTCGGGAGGTACTTAAATAAAACGACTCTTCACGTCTCTTCAACGCTAAATTGCGAGGTGTATAATTGCTGCAAAAAAATGCCCTTTTTAGAGCTTTAATAACGACATTGAAGAAATTCCGTTTGTCATCATTTATTTATAATAAAAACTTGTTAAAATAATGTTTAGTACATTATTAATTTAAATAACTTGCCATAGAGACTAGACACGTCACTGGCATAACGATATACTTCAGAAATAATAAAATCCATTATGTGTAACCTGGTTTGCACCCTTAATATTAGCCATAAACTTTTTGTTACTCTCTGTAATTTTGAGAATACGCTTTTTCTGTTAAATAAATATCTGTTAGGCCATATTGCATCCTACCTGTTATTAAAATAGTCATGGGCAGCTCTTGGGTTTGCGGTCCATAGAAACACGCGATGTACGGCCATGGATTTAAAGTTACGTTAGTCCTGTTCATTATATGGTCCACGCACGCATAGGATATCTCGTCGTATGAGTCCATTTTTGAACGTTACCTGCAATAGGAGGAAATATTGAGTGCAACTTACTTAACAGTCAAGGAAAATATTCGAACTTGAGTAATTAATAAGGTATAGACTATATGAGGCTGCTTCATATTTCATCCAACGACACTACGTATTTAGGACCCTATACAAGTAATTCTGAATTACAGACAATTAAGAATTGTATAGCAATCGTTGCTATTACAACCAATTTTGCTTATTTTATCCCAATGAACTTCTAGGGTCGAACCCAAAGTAAAAAGCAAATAACATTTAAATTTCAACTTCATATATTTATTTATGTTACTGTACACAATAATGTACTTACACAAGTCTCAATTTGTAAAATATACGGTTATAACATGGCAATTCTAAAATACCGTAGGTTTTAAAACACGCGAATTTATAACTTATCACCAACACCTCTTTAAAGAGTAAGGTCAAAGCTCTGACATATGATGTACTTACTAGTTGGTTAAGGACATTGGCGACGCTTTATATCCGTACCACAACTTTTCCTTAACATTTGAGGACAAAACTGTGGTGTCCAATTTGTAAAAGGAAAAATATTTATTAAATTCAAATATTCTATTTCTTAATAATTTGAAACAACTTTATCAATAGTTATTTTCAGTTTGAGCCAACGCCACCATTTATTTCTAGTATTTTTTCATTTTTATTGCGTGTCAAAGCAGAATGTGTTTGTCTTGTTCATTTATTTAAGATTTTATTACTATAAATAAAATGGATATTTAAGACACAAGCGATATAACAGCATTATTTACAGATGTTAGTGGAAGTTGCCATTGTGTAACCATATGAGGCAGTTAATAATGCATTATCACACGTGTTTTGTACAACGCCTGCTAAAATGTAAAAAATACTAAATATAATATTAAGTCTTTAATAAATCAACCAGTCAATTAATCAATTAATTTTAGTTATAAAATATATTTATAACCTTCTGCAAAATGTTTATTTTGCTCCAAATTGAAAAACCAAAAATAAGGATCCACTGGCCTAATTTCCGCCACATTTGGGAATACAACGCATGTAGCGCACTACTCATGCCCTGAGGTTGACTTCAACTATGGCTGGTTTACTGAATCTTAGTAACCAGGTAGTGAGTGGATCACACCTTGTGTGTGATTCAACCAGAAAACTTTACTAGCAAGTTCCTTGTACTCAACATTGAGCTAGAACTATCAAACTAAGATTCTGGTCTCTCAACTGAATAGTATAGAGCCTTTGTTCGGAGGCTACATGTAGAACTATCATTACATGCATTTCGTCAATTTTACTTCGCTTCCAACCTGTCTATTCTATCATAACGGTAGGTATTTAAGAGTTTATATGTGATGGGTATATGCTAGGGTAGTTTTTAAGACATAAACTTTTATAAAATTTGTTATTTTGATATTTAACTGTTAACCACAACTTACGTGTTTTATCTGATCTGTAATTGGGTTAAGTAACCATGTTATGTAGCCTGTAAAACAGTGTATTTAAATAAATAAATAGGGTTCTGGGCAGCCTCGAGAGGAACTATCTCGGTTTATATCGCCGTCTTTATATAAGAGCGCCTCTTAAGATGCCTCTTAAAATTGAATTGACAAACTTCATGCAGACCGTTCTTTAGACAGCTTGGTTTCCTATTTCATCTCTTGATTTTTTGACTAAATTGTTTAATACTAATTCAATTCAATATATGCTGCTAGTAAGACTATAACTAATCGACTTTTTATTAAAGATTCCCTCTCTTTATGGCTGTCTCTATGCTTTCAACTTGTTATCAGTTGGCATAAGATCTGAAGTGAACACAATTAAGTTCAGGAAAAGTGCCACCGATTTCTTACTAGAGAAATATATAGTTTTATCCGGATTTCTAATATAATAGTTTAAACTCTTCTTGGTCCTTCTAAGCTATGGTTCCAGTTTTTGTATTTCACTTGTAATTTGGCCTTATTGTTTTATTTTACTTTTTATCATATATTTTTACCATCATTTTATTTTGGTTCATCTCAATTAATCATATTAAATTTTTATGTCAACTATAGCTACACCTTTCCTTTGATGTTGCCACCGAACATTAACAAGAGACTAGAAGGCGAGACGCCGGACTTTAGACGAGGCGGGGTGAAACGTGGCACGAAGCCTGAGCGGTTAACCAGCATTTCACCAGGTTCCACGATGGAGCAAGCAGGGAAATACTCGGGGCGGGACTTAGAGTGAACCTATAAGGCATTTAAAGTTTTATTTGGATTACCTTGTACATCTTGTCAATCTTTTAAATGCATTGGGTGCATTCAGGGACGCTCAGCGGCTGAAATACTGACTAAGCGATTTCCCTGAATGGGTAAGCTGGCACACAGCTCTGAGAAAGCCGCTGAATGATTAACTCAGCCAACAAATATTACGCTGAGTTCCTCAGCTGTGTCAAAAACTAGGGGGAAAATCAAAAATCTGACGGTAAAGTATTACATAACTTTAAAATAATTTGTTTTAAAGTGTGACGACGTACCTTCAGGTATCTTTTTTAGATTTTATCACAATAATTGCATAATAATTCTATCTGGATGAGGCAAAAGTTAAGTAATAAAATAATGAACAATAGAAGATTTATATATACGTCATTGGACGTGATGGCAATTTATCCTGTTTCAGGCTGACAAACAGAATTCTATTCAGGGAAGTGCTAGTTGCTGCAGGCTGACTTAATTAGCGCTTATCTAAGCTGCTGAACGTCCCTGAATGCGCCCATTAATTAATAATCACTTCCGGCGTAGCTCAGATGCGAGAGGTTCCAGAATCGATGCCCAACGTCTCTAAGAAACTTCTTTTTTTAATTTCCTCTAGTTTTTGTTATCGCTTTGTTTAATATTTTCCCTTCTGTGATTTCATGCACACACTGTATTTGTTGCCTGTTGTCTTTGTGAATATGTAGTATCAACATTCTAAATACAAAGTCAAAACTCTCAAACATTTAAGGTTGTGACTACACGATAAGTGTGAATTACCGAGCAATTTAAATAGCTAAATATTGCGTCACGCAAAGTAGTGGTATTACACGAACTTTCATTGCTCTTAAGAAGAGCTATAGAATAATAACCCTCATAATCGAAGTCCATGATACACAAACAGAGCAATTTAAGGTATTATTTATCTGGTGCCAAAACTATTTTTATACAATTTTAAAATTAAATTTCATTTAATAATTTTATTATGTTTTGGAATTGATTCCATTCTATCATGTTATCTTTAATTCTATCGCATTGGCAACTTATAAAATCACCACTGACATAGCAACGTCACCGACCATTAACAAAATACTGACTGTATCTCCTTTTCGCTTGGCTAGGTCGACTCGAGCCAAGGACTCTTCGATCACGCGTTGATCGAAGAACAGGTAAAATTGGTTCCCTGTACAATTGAGCCAAGCGAGATTTAAATCGTTTATCGCGACAAAAAATTGCCGAATAAATATTTTGTTTATTTACGTTCTGTACAAAAAGGCGAGCTACATAGCTTATATTTAACGCCGTAAAAACTGCAGGGTTCGGAAACCCAGCAGGTTAAACGGAAGATGGACGAGGGGGAAGACACCGATTCGTCCCTCCTCTCCTTCACGTCATCGGATAATGTCGACCCCTTGAAGAAAATACAATATATCAGAACAAAACTCTCGATATATCACGGTAAATGTAATTCCTGTGACATGTACGTGAAATATCTGCGAAAAGTACCACCGGAAATTTCGCGGGAATCTTTTTCACTTAATATGAACAAGGCAATCGAACATCTACAAGTTGTACACGACCTGGTAAGAGTTCGAAAACCAAAAAGAACACCGAAATCGAAATCGCCAGTGTCGCATTATCACCAAACAAAGGACGCGCAAGAATTATCAGATAAATCGTTACAAAAAACTACGTCCACAACTGGGGAACACAGTCCTAATGCCTCGATGGAATTAGAACATTCAACGGATAGTGGTATGAATAGAGCCCCTAATGTAGATAAAGACGGCTTTAAAACTCCGTTTAAGACTATTTCCCTTAAAAAAGCTTTTGCTGCAAAGCCTTTAGATACTGGCATTGATGCGCCAATCATTGAACTTCGAAATAGGTTTGATAATCTCCCTAGAAATGTGGACGCTGAAACCAGCGATATAGAAAGCACAACTTCAACGTATGCGCCGACTACAAGCCGTAGGCCAAAAGCTAAGACAGCAATTAGAAGAAGCACAAACACCAAAACGCCCCAAAAACAACAGGAAGAAGCAAAAAAGATAGAAAAACCACCCCCAATAGTAATTAGATCCAAGATAGGCACCCACCAAGTTTTAGTAGACACACTGAAGACCCTACATATCGACAAATATCAAGTCAAATATGCGAGGTATTCCACAATTATCTATTGTGATCTAACTAGGGACTGGTTGACACTAAAGAGAACCCTCGACGGAGAAAATGTGGAATACCACACTTATGCAGAGAGGAATATGAAAACACACGCCTTCGTATTAAAGGGTTTGGATGGCGATATTTCAATCACTGAAATAAAGCATGAACTAAAAGAAGAATGGAACATCGAGGCAAAGGCTGTGTATCTAATGAAGAAAACACGAGATCCGTTATTTCTCGTAGTTGTAAATAATCAATACACAGTCAAAAGACTCAATCAAGAGTGTAAAACACTATTTAATGTAAGGATTCTATGGGAAAACCGGAAAACCAGCAAAGTAATTATACAATGCAAAAGATGCCAAGGGCTAGGTCATGCGGCTACATATTGCAAACGCGATTTAAAATGCAGCAGGTGTGCTCAAAACCACGAAATTATTAATTGTGATTCGCAAACAATGAAATGTGTGAACTGTGGCGGAGAACACCGCTCAATCGACGAACAATGCCCTGTCTATTTGTTTAGGCTCAAACAAATAGAGCCTAAAACAATCCAAAGAGACCGATCTCAATTTGTTCCTGCCCCACCACCGGTGAAGCCCGCCTGGCGGGACAGAAGGCAACTTTCTGGTGATTTTATCCCGGCTGGACCGCATGCCAACTTGCAGACAAGATGCGAGGTAAACCCGCAGGGCCTAGAACAGGTTACCGATCCACCTCCAGGACCTTCTGCCGTCTCCTACCATCGAGAATTCCCGGAAATGCCTAATAGAAATAAATCAAACAAAAATGTAAGTAGTGTGCCAAGTCTGAGTACCAATTTCCATGAAATTAATGAAAAAATTAATCAAATTAACACTTTAGTCAATTTAGACGAGCTATTAAAAGCTCTAGATAGATATTTAAATATTTTAATTTCATGTAATGGAAACAAAGTGGCTGTTATGCAACAATCTATTCGATTCTTTACAGAGGAGCTCAATAACTTTGACTTCTAAATGCCCAAAATCTTGGCATGGAACTGCAATAGTATTAAATCTAAGATAGAGGAATTGTCTTATTTTTTACTAAATAATAACTATCAAATTGTTTTTCTTATAGAAACAAAATTAGGGCAACTGGACAAACTGAAATTTACGGGTTATACGGTCGAACGAGCCGATAGGCCGACTGGACGTGGCGGTGGCGTGGCCTGCCTAATTCATAGGTCGATTCCATACAAAAGAATATTGGGGCTTAGAACCATAGTAGAGCACGTCTGCCTGCAGACAGAGGATGACCTATGGATTAGTGGGGGCTACGCACCGCCAAATCTCGCGTTTACGCAGGATGATATTGCAGTGTTTTTTCCTCGGAATTTCAGAGGGATACTGATGGGTGACTTCAATGCTAAGCATATTAATTGGAGAAATCACAGACCGAACAGAAATGGGCATATGTTAAATGACTATATCATTAATAATCCCGCGCTTCAACTACATGTTACGGATAACCCTACGCATTATTCACACCATACCAGGCCAACTTATATAGATTTAGCCATTAGTAAAGGCATTAATAATTTGACAAATCTACAAGCTCTTAATGAATTAAATTCAGACCACTTGCCCATCGAAATATCAGTGAATAATATTACAAATACACAAGTAGAAACAGTGTTTTCTTACAAGGATTTCAATTGGCGAACATTTCGAGAACGATTAAACCAGATAACGAATGTCCCTAGGCAAATTGAATCAATTGACGACCTAGAAAACGAGGTCAGAATTTTGACTAGGAATATTCAAGAAACCCGGAACGCATTAGTTCCTAAAATCCGCGTTAAAAACAGAATAAAGCCCTTGCCAAACTATATAGTAGAAATTATAAATTATAGAAATAGAGTTAGGAATAGGTGGCATAGGACGCATACTGATGTAGACAGACTCGTTGTAAATAGTTTAAGTAACACGATTAAATCCCTAATTAGTAAACATAAGGAAACCTGTTGGGTACAATATATAAATAGCTTAAGCACTTCAAACAACTCCCTGTGGAGGCTGGCAAAAAACCTTCGCAAAGATGGGCATTCAATGCCTTCTTTAATTGACGACGACGGTCAAGAAAAAATTAAAGATATAGAAAAAAACTGAAATTCTTGCCACATACTTACAAACTGTACATAATATCCCGCCGGACAACACGCCTATTCAAACGGCTATATCCGAATCTGTTGCAGCCTTCAAACGTTTTAAATATCCTATCCCACCACGAAAGTTAAAGTCACTTTTAATAACGCCACGCAACGTAGCTACTACTATTAGCAGATTGCCACATAATAAAGCGCCCGGGCCTGATACTTTAACTTATAATTTGATCAAAAACTTGCCTCGTAAGTCTATAGTTCAATTCACTTATATTATTAATGCGATAGTAAGACTACAATACTTCCCGCAAACGTGGAAACACGCAAACGTGGTCATGCTACATAAACCGGGTAAAGACCCCAAGCTCCCACAATCCTACCGTCCAATTTCCCTCCTAAACACCCTTAGTAAAGTCGCCGAAAAACTTATATTAAGTAAAATATCAATAACAGTTGAAAATCTAAATATCTTACCACCTGAACAATTTGGCTTTAGGCAAGGCCATAGCACGGATATGCAGGCCGCACGAATAGTGCAAAACATATTCGATGGTTTTAATTCCGAGCAAAACACGGTTATGCTGTTGTTAGACATAGAACGTGCATTTGACAGAGTGTGGCATGAGGGGCTGGTATATAAACTGTACGCAGTGTGTGGTATGCCACTCTATACGGTAGCCTTGATTGCCTCATACCTCTCAGATAGAACATTTAGCGTTAAAGTAAACAAATCAATTTCAAGCCAAAAAGTCATAAGAGCCGGAGTCCCGCAGGGAACTGTGCTCTCCCCACACCTTTTCAACTGGTATATATCTGATATTCCCAAAATCCCAATTACTGACCTCTCGCTGTACGCAGACGACACGGCGATAATGGCCAAGTCGTACTACGCACAGGCAGCGAAAGGTCGGCTAGCCTATCATTTAGCAAAACTCATACCTTATTACGATTCTTGGAAAATTAACATAAATCCTTCTAAAACAGAGTTAGCGGTCTTTACCCGGAAGTTCACTAACCATAGGATCACATCCATAAGCATTAACGGACAAGCAGTATTCCCAAAACAGACTGTTAAATATCTAGGCATAACCCTAGATGAACGACTTAAATTTCACAAACATGTAACGCAAGCGCTAAGAAAAGCTTTCTACATCAGCCATCAGCTGCACATGATATCTAAGCCTAGATCAATCCTTAGTCCCAAAAACAAGCTAATCTTATACAAAAGCATAGTGCGCCCGGCAATGCTGTATGGTTCGGCGGTGTGGTGTCAGGCAAGCGCTACACAGAGGCAAAGACTACAAAGAGTCCAAAATCGCTTCCTTAGAGGAGCTTTCTCCGCTCCGAGAGCTACCAGAATACGTGACTTGCATAATATGGCTAGCATTGAAACCATCAGTGACCACATCGACGCTGCTGCAAATAAATTCTATAAATTCCGTCTCACCAAATCACAGTTGACCAGAAACCTAACTAATATTAGATACAGCCAACATGTAAATATTAAGCACGGTCCAATATATAAAAACCTTCCGATATTCTTCGAAGAATTGGAGCCACCTTAGTTTGAAATAAATGTAAATACAAATTTAAATATTAAACGAACAAGGAAAGCTGACAGATTCCTCCGAGGCAGGGGGGGAACCGGCCAGTTCCACTTGTAATTAAATGTAAATATACTGTACATATATAGCAATAAGAGGTTTTAAGATCAAGCATAAGGTCATTGACCCTAAATATACAAACCAAAGAAATATTAAAGAGGTTTTTTGTTCAACTTTTTCCTCTAAAAACTCCTTAACTGTACATATTGCCTTAATCTTACGTAACTGAACTATACCTAGGTCTATTACAGATACATCTATATAAGGAGTTAGAACTCCAGGAAATGGTACGATTTGATGCACTACATATGCAATATATTTAAGTAACGGCCGTCATCAGCCAACCTCTGGGTGTACTAATGCATCCCTGTTTCTTATTATATAAGTAGGGGAAGAATGCGCACATAATAGATTAGATATAAGCATGACATGTAAACTTAAAGGTAGAAAATAAATGCTTTATTATTATTATTATTATTATTATCGAGCCAAGTTTGCTCGAATGAGCATTAAATAGCCAAGCGTGGGCAGCTTTTGGCGTTAATAAGCGTCAACACGTAACGATCGTTAATGCGTGACGGCTTAGTCTTACACACGAAAGAGTGTACTGAAAGAGCCTAAAGAAGATTTCACTTCAAAAAGATGTATAAAAGAAACACAATAAGATTTGTCCTGTGGGTAATATCACTAGCTACCTTGTGGTAGACGCTGTGGCCGATCGAGCCCGGACCTCGATCGGTATTTTCCACCATTTCTGTCCAATATAGTCTTCCTTCAGCTGGAATTTTGTGTGTTCCCGTATTCTTTATTTCACTCACTTAAAATCGTCTATCCCATCACAGCTAAATACTTATAATACATAAAAAATAATACCTTACTCGATTTCGACTCAGACCGACCATACAGATAACCATGACGACGCAGTGGTTATTACTTCTCCTAAAGTCGTTGCCCCCACACCTCACATATCTTATATAAAAGAAGACTGGCATTATGTGGTAGTATCCTAAATGCCACCTCCTCATACAGCAAATTAGCTTGCACACCATGCCAAAAAAAACTGATAACTACTGACTTTATCCGATGCTTTCCAATGCTGAAGAATAAGGACTGTTCACACTCCGATTTCAAGGTTGGTGTGCAGAAAAAAGCCACTTGAAGCAGCTTAAGGACATAAGTATGTGGCCGCCGGGTACTGAAATAGTCATTGCCAATTCATCTTTAACACCCTTAAGGGTATCACCGCCTGCATCAAGTACTTCGACCACTGGCTATCAACATTTTATACCAAGCTCTTTGGACGTCCGAAGCCTACCATCACATCCTGACTCAACATCTGTACATATACCTGGAGGGGGGAGGGGGTGAGGTCTATTGAGGTTGGCTCTGATAAGGAAGCTTTGGCTGCCTGTAAGTCTCTTACGCTGGAGAAGTTGGAGGTTGTTGTGGAGAAAAGTGCGAAGAGGGATGGTGGGGTGGATATGGACCCGATGACTCCACCTAGAGTGCGGCTGTTGCGAGATTCAGATGCGGATAATGGACGTTATTTGCTGGCTAGACTGAAGGACCCCTCCATATTAAAGGCTCTTCGGCTATTTCTATGACCAACCCTCCAGTGTGTGTTTTGAAGGGCACACAAACACCATCATCAAATTAGCTCTAGCTTCGGAGGGAGTTCCTAGTGACCTATTCCGGTATTGGTTCGGCTGAAGTTGAAACGGATCTCTCTGCCTTCAGGTCTTTCTTTTCATCGGATAAACTTCAACACCTTCAGAGGGTTCGGGAGAGTCATAGCTATTATTTTTCTACTGGCTCTCCATCAGAGAGGGGAATTTTTAGGTAGACTGACGCGAACAGAGGATCCAATCCAACGGCACCCTCTGAAAAATTGGATGATGGCAAGCTTAGTGTTTTTCTTATTAATATTCAGTCCTTAAGACACAAAATAGATGAATTATTTCTTTTATTAGAAGAGCTTAATTTTCCAGAAATCATTGCCATAACTGAACATTGGATAAATGTTGATGAGCCTGTGTTTGTCAAAAATTATACTACAGTAACTAGATTTAATAGAAGTAATTTATCTAATAGAGGTACTATGATAATGTCTACTAACAACGACTTTTCGGCAGTAACTAAGTTCGATAATTTTCGGTAAAATCCAAATGCTGAATAGCTTCACGCAAATTATGCTGTATTTGATCGGACAAAAATTTTCTAAATTTCAAGCACTTTATGTCTAGCAACTGACTGGGTTGTCCTCTCTGATGATGTCGAACCGAATTTTCTAGATTTATAAAAACTGTATCTACTCAGGCGCTCAAATCCTTTCCTTTTAGTCCTATCAAAATTAAACAACATAAACCCTGGTCAACTAAAGGCTTACGCACATGTGCAAAGAACATGCGTTCGTTATATCACCTAAAAAATACATGAACAGCGTGTTCTTCCATGATTACGTGAAACTTTACAGAAAAGTCCCTTCATAAGACTATAAAAGCTGCCAAGGACATTTATTATAATGAGAGGCTGGCTAAATCCGGTAAAGTTGCTAAAGAATCATGGTCTATTGTAAATGACTTAAGAAATAAGACTTCTTCGTCTGACACAATCGCTAATTCGCCTGAGAACCTAAACAATTACTTTGTAAATGTGGCTAAAGATTTAGTGAACACCATAACATCTTCTCATGATCCACTTTCATATCTCTCTAATGCTAATGTGAATTTACACAGTTTCTTCTTTACGCTTGTAGCATTTGCTGAGCTTCGCAGTGTAATTAAAGACATTAAAAACAAATCCTCATCTGGGACTGATGGACTTACTGTGAAAATGTTCTCAAACCTACCGGAATGCACATTAAATCATCTTACTACTATAATTAACAACTGATTCCAAAATGAGGTTTTTCCAAACTATCTTAAGAAGGCAATGATTATTCTTTTTGCATAAAGGAGAAGACCAAGCTTCGAACTATCGCCCAATTGCACTCCTTCCCACATTATCAAAGTTCATTGAAAGATTGGTTAAAAAAGGCTCTAAATATAAAATACGGGATGTGGCCCATCAAATCCCATCGTCCTCCTCCAAGCTGGAGAACACTAGAGTACAAAGTCTGGAGCTGATCACTGGGGAGTGATCCAACAAACCCCATTTTTACCCCTGTCAGACTAGGGACCGCCAGAGCAATGAGTCTGAGGCCGATGCTTCCAGTGGAAGCGGCCCCAGGTGGTAGATGCATACGCCTACTCGCATCGTCCGGTGAAAGACCACCTCACCAGAACTGGGAGGCGCTAAGTGGTTTTCCCAAATCACGTTCCGCTTCCGCGCTGATGTTCCCGGCTTTCACAGTAGGAATATATGGACATGATGGTGCTTCCAGGATCAAAATATTCCGGAAGTAAACTCCCCGGCCATTCGGATCTCCGGGCGCTGAGTGGCCCTAGGAGCCCTTCATTCCGCATTTCACAGATAGCAAAGATACCGAACCAATTTAGAATAGATTTCTGCAACATAAGAGGCCTAAATACAAACATAAATTCGGTATACCAACATCTACAAGCAAATAGACCACACATTCTAGCCCTTACAGAAACACAAGTATGTTCTACAACAACAACAGTGAACTACCCCTATCCTGGTTATGACTTACATACCCGATTTAGATATAAGTTCGGAATATGCCTTTTTGTACGAAGCGATCTTTCATGTCACCGCGAGGAAACACTCGAACCGAACATCCTTGACGTCATGTGGCTCAAGTTCACCGCCAAGGGATGAACCAAGTTTTTATGTTGTCTCTATCGCCCTCCGAGCGATAGAGCCTACCAAAGCTTTTTCTCAACACTAGCTACCACTTTTGACTCAATACAGGTCGATCACCCCAGTTCAGAAATAATCGTTCTGGGAGACTTTAATGCCCACAACACAAACTGGCTCAAACATCACAACAAGACCGACAACGAAGGCAGAGAAGATGAAGCATTTGCCATCAGCTGCGGGATTACTCAACTTGTAGACGAACCAACTCGAATCTCAGAGAGGGGCGAATTCGCCGCCCTTCTGGATCTTTTTCTAATCACCAATCCTGACCAGTACAAAATTACAGTTGGTCCGCCATTAGGTACTTCCGACCACAAACTCCGACCCACCATTGCCTCGCAAAATCTGGCATTACAATTCTGCAAACTGGGACGATCTAAGGGAGTTCTACCTAGATTTTCCTTGGCTCGACGTCTGCTTTGGCACTGACGACCCGTCAGTCTGCTGCGAAGAGATCACGCAAGTAATCTCCTCAGGAATCGAAGCATACATCCCAAATTCCATCAAGTTACCATAAAAAGGAAAGCCCTGGTTCGACAGAAGATGGGAAAGAGCTGTAGGTAGGAAACAGCAAGCCTACAAGTACTGGCAGCAAAATCAGACCGCTGAAAATCGCAATTATTTTGTCGAAGCGAGAAACGAATGCAAACGTGTGATCGACGAAACTAAGGACAAACACAATCAAATGATCAGGAATAAACTTTTGCAATGTCCCAGTGGTTCCAGGAATTTCTGGTCGGTAGCAAAGGCAGTAAGTAATAACTTTACAAAAACGTCTCTCCCACCTTTGACGGACTAACGTGGCATCACGGCGACTACAGCCAAGGAAAAAGCAAACATGTTCACTAAAATGTTTTCATCGGACTCTACCTTAGACGTCTCCCAAGGCAAGACTCTCCCCACCATATTAAACATTTCTTACGGAAAAGGGATTTACCGATCCTCTTGGAAAGTCGCTCGAGTGCAACCTGTTCCAAAAAAAGGCAAGAAAACCACGCCCTCAAACTATCGCCCAATTGCCTTGCTTCCAATAATGTTCAAAGTCATGGAACGTGTAGTCAACCAGCAACTACTCAAGTACCTCGAGAACAACAGAATAATCAGCGATAATCAATACGGCTTTCGCAAAGAGAGATCGACAGGAGATATATTGGCCTATGTCACTCATATATGGAGTAGGGCAATTGAAAACTACGGAGAGTCTCGAGCGATTGCGTTGGATACTTCAAAGGCATTCGACAGAGTTTGGCATGACGGACTGCTCAACAAACTGCCGTCCTTCGGACTGCCAGCCTCTCTCTGCAGCTGGCTGGCCAGTTTCCTTAAGAACCGATTCCTACACGTTGCAGTCGATGGACACATCTCGGACACATTCACCATCAATGCGGGCGTGCCTCAGGGCGCAATACTTTCACCAACTCTGTTCCTCATCTATATTAATGACCTGCTGATCGAAACGAATAATCCTGTTTACAGTTTTGCAGATGACAGTACCCTTGTATCCCACTTTAGATCAGAAAAACCCTTACCAGCGACTGAGACTCACCACCGCAGACAGGAGCAGATTACAGCTATTAATCAAGACCTGGAGAAAGTTCAAACTTGGGGCGACCGAAATTTGGACCAGTTCAATGCAGCAAAGACCCAAGCAGCAACGTTTACCAAGAGGGCCAATACAGCGGGCCCTGACATCATTATGGCAGGATCGACAATTCCTTCATCCTCGCAAATCGGACTGTTGGGTGTCTCGGTCAACAGCAGTATGTCATCGCATGACCATGTTGCTAACATCGCAAAATCAGCCTCCCAGAAGCTTGGTGCGCTATTTCGCAACAAAAAACTCTATACACCGCAGCAGTTGCTCTTGCTGTACAAAGCGCAAATAAGACCGTGCTTAGAATATTGCTCACATATCTGGTGTGCCGCACCAAAGCACACCCTAAAGCTGCTGGATTCCATTCAGAAGAGAGCTGTGCGTCTCGCCGGCGACCCAAAATTGACCCGGAATCTGGATAGTCTGGAACACCGCAGACATGTGGCCGAGATGTCTCTGTTTTACAGATACTTTCACGGCAGATGTTCCCAAGATTTGGCCCGCATCAGCCCGCCCCTGGCAACTCCTGTCAGATAGTCACGACAGACGGCAGGAGCGCACCAGTTCGTCGTACAACTTGAAACACCTAGAACATCGCTTTACAAGAACTCCTTTGTCTGGCGCAATGCATCACTGTGGCACTCACTTCCAGGACATCTGTTTCCCACTAATTACAACCTACAACTATTCGAGAACCGTGTCAATCAACATCTTCGCACACACACCGCTCGTCGAGCGCCATAGGATCTCCCTTTAGTGTGTGTGCCACTGCCATAAAAATAAAAAAAAAAACTTACTACCCATCAATTTGGATTTTTAAGGAAAAAATGCAGAAATGATGCTAACAACAGACTTAAAAAAACAACCATTACTCTACAGCAACAATTTACTGTGATTTCTGTAGAGCTTTCGACTGTGTAAATTACTGTAAATCATCATATCTTAATTAACAAATTGCAGTACTACGGATTCAGAGGAGTGCCTCTCGAATGGTTTAAGTCATATCTTAACAACATAAGTCAGTTTGTGAGGGTTGATACGTCGATCTTTTCTTGCAAACCTATAGATTGTGGAGTACATCAGGGTTTAGTACTAGGTCCTATTTTATTTCTGCTGTTTATCAACGAGATTGTTTGTCTGGACATTAGCGATAAAGTCTGTCTCTTTGCGGACGATACTAGTTTCACTTGATCTCAGTTATAAAAGTATTAATTAATTTCAACGTGTGCTACCTAATGGTTTACGAATAGGTAACAAGTTATGAGGCCGGGCTACCGGGTTAGTATGTGAGTGAGTAGTGAGTACCCAATAGACCCAGACTAGTCAGGCTTACGTGCAAGGGATCTCCCGCAAGCAGTTCTAAATTCAAGTATGATTTTATTTGCTTCGAGATGCAAACAATTAGAAAATTGCTTTTTTTTCAGCTGGTACAAACTTTTTAGCATCACCGAAAACTATAAACGTACCGCCCTTTTCACTTCAACATTGTATACGTCTGTCTGCCTTACTTATCTTAGGGTTTTTATTTGGAAGGTATGATTAAATGCAACGAAAAAAATCTAACTTCTAAGCTTGTCGTTAAAAAATCACAAGCACCGCATATTTTGGTGTAGTCTGACTATATCACAAAATATTTTCGTTTTAACTTCTCATTTCCCTCACTTAAAATTGTGCATTCTCTACACGTTTCTATACGCACATTTTGCCAATTTCCTTAAATATCTTTCATTCATCTTACATATATACGTATAATAAGGATTTTCCGCTCTATAAGCGAATAGGAAACATCATGGTTTATTCACATAAAAAATTCTCGCTGGAATGGATTTGAAAATTCCGCAGATAAGCGTAAAATATAATGCTTGATTTAAAGCCGTTCGAATGCAAAGTACTTTTCGCAAGGAGGCAGAAATTCTTCAGAGCGATAGCTTAAATATCTAATACGAGAAAAATACAATGATGAATTACATACTAGATTATTCCGAGACCCGATAGAAGTGCATGTAAATACATATCGAGCCTTTACTTATAAATCTGTCAAAGAAGCGCAAGTTTTCATTTTGTGAAAAATTTGATTAAAATCTACTATTTTTATTTTGTAAGCATATACTTCCTTCAGATTAGTAAGTAAGTAATGCTTCTATTTTTTCAAATAAAAGTTATATGTCAGCAATACTCCGGTTGAAGAGAAGATCATATATAAATCCAGTAAAAACCCTACCTATAAGCAAAGTATATGTAAACTAGTAAGTTCACTCAGCGGTAAATCCTTT
>MU193930.1:1801-21361 GCA_016904865.1 Pissodes strobi | reverse complement strand
GCATCGTAAAACCGTCCATAGGAAATCCCATGCAAATTTTAATACCTCCTAATATTATCACCCCTATTCATTTTAGAGCAAACTTGTATTAGACTTTTTTGAAGGTCCTTGTATGGCAGACTCTCATGTGAAATATGAATAATTTTCATAGCGAATTAAGAGGTATTTTGAAAAATGTTTCCTAAAATTCTGATAATTTTCTCAATTAAACCACCAGCAGATGTCAAATTATAATAACTGACAAACGATTTCATATTTTATAGTAACTATTTGTCTTTATTTATTAAAAATGTTCTACACAGTAGCAGAAAAAGAAACTTTAATCATCCTAAACAATAAAAGCAAAGAAATAGCAACAATAATTCAATACAATTTGCTTATTCTACTGAATCAGGTGTTCAACTAATTCCACATTTACTGCTATACAGTATCTAGACGTCATAAAATTCCATTCTTGAGTTGCTAAGCTGTTGAGGGGAAATTCGTGCACAAACCGCAGAAATTATATTTTTTAATTGTTCCAAGTCTTGGTAACGGGTTTCTTTGTAAATGCGACTTGTCAGGTGTCCCCACAAGAAGAAGTCGTTCATAGAAAGACCGGGCGATCTGGCTGGCCAACGAATGGTGTGATTTGGTCCGATCACGTGCCCATTGAAGGCGTTCTGCAGGTATTCACGAACTGCTAGGTGTATTGTGTGCAGGGCAACCATCCATCTGAAACCAGGTCTCTTCATTTTCCGGAGCAACTTCTGCCAGTGCTGGGCCAATGTAATTTTGTAGTAATTCAAGAAAAGATTCCCCAGTCAAGTTTCCCCCAAAAAAAAAATGGTCCAATAATATGATGTCCCAGAATACCCGCCCACAAATTAATCTTTTGGGGATATTGTGTCCTTGTTTCAACAAAGTGGTGTTGATTTGTTTTGCTCCAATACCTGAGGTTCATTGTTCAGTGTAAACGTACACTCATCCGTGCAACAGATATTGCGCAAAAAACTTCGGTCATTAGTGGCTCTCTGCATTATATTAAAAGAAAATTCAGCTCTTCGAAACTCATCTCCGTCTCGTAATTCTTGATGGTTTTGATACTTGTAGGGGTGATATTTATAGTTTCTCAGTTTACGCCACACTGTGGTGTGACACTTATCTACAACTTCACCAAGACATCTGGTGCTAAGGCCACTATTCTCCTCGACATGAAGAAGGATTTCCAAATCCGCGTTATTTTCCTGCTCTTCGGCTCCGGCAATCGGTCTCGAGCAGTTGCAATTATGGGGTCCTGTGACATATAGATATCTACGATTTCGCGTATTTTTTTCTTTTCATTAGAAAGGGGAAAGGGGGTGTCCTATAGAGTAGTTTAAGCCAAAAAAATCGGACGATCCGCCACATTTGAGCCGAAAAAATGGCCCCAAAGTTCGAGTTTTGACACAAATTCTCAGCACCACTTCGCAAAAGCACTAGAAATATAGACAATACACACCTGAAAATCAATTCTCGAGTGAAACTATTAACCAGGAGATTTTTGCGTAGAACGAGAGGCGCCTAATTTAAGGCGGCCCATAGCCCCATGAAACAAAATAAAAGTTTATTTGTAAGCTAAGCATCCTTCTTTTTACTGTTAAATGTCACAAGTCACAATGGAAATGGATATTTTGAAGAAGGCACACTGTTGCCAGACGTTTGAGACTGAAAGATCAACTTTCGATTAGCTGAAATCAGTTATGTAAGAAATATTTGTTTATTTAGTATAGAACAACTTCCCCAAATACAAAATCATAAAAAAAATTCCACGCAAATGCATCATTTACATTTTTTCGACTCTAGAATAACTGAAATCAGTTTCATGACAACATGTTTCTGTTTTACATTCTAAATATTTTTCTAAACATAATACCCCAAAAAACTTCTTGCGGAAATAAGTCATTTTAATTTTTTGAGTTAGTTTGGGTTAGTTTAGGTTAGCTTTGGTTAGTTTGGGTTAGTTTCGTCTCGTTTAAGCCACTACGCACTTGCGTGAAGAAATGCTTGCGCGAAGCGCAAGCGTTTCTTCACGCAAGCCTAGGCGAAACAATTTCGGTTAGCTTGGGTTAGTTTAGGTTAGATTTGGTTAGTTTGGGTTAGCTTTGTTGGGAAACACCCAACCCTCTTCTCTGTAATATAAAAAAAATCAGTTCGCTAATCATAATAGTTATGTCTACGCGTTATCAACTTCAACGGTCACCAAATGTATTTCGCTGCTAAGCAAAACAAGTCTTATCGAAAACCGTTGAAGCTGACGCTAATAAAACACATAAGTTCCCAACGTACTGTTTTGTCAATTCATTCAATGCATAGGAAAATGAGCCTTATTTACTCTAACGGTTTTTTTGTTACCCAGAAAATGAAATCCGTTGATGATGACTTAGCACTAAGTAACTGCTCGAACGAGCGGAAAAGCTAAGGAGAGCTGCTTTTGAGAGCCAGTCGCGAAAGGCAGCTCAAGTTGAGTAGAAGTTGCAGTGAGAAGTTGCTCACGCTCTTTAATTATTTTTCCCTTATTATCTCCCTTATTAATTCTCTCTTAAACACCCAGACCGGGTTCTCATCTCTCATTAATTACACGTTTATTGAAAATATATTTACAATTACGAGTTAGTCGGTGGTCGATAGTTGATGTTTTTGGTCTATATTGCTTAATGTTAAGAAGTGATTGATCAACAGAAGATAGTGTAAATAGAGTGTAATTAGTGGATATTGTACATAAAGACAGTGAGGATATAGAATTAATAACCTAAGGAACATAAACTAAGCATAAACGTATTTGTTCCAGTTTCATTTTTAGTAATAGTGGTAATAAAGAGTTTTACATCTTCAGTATAACTCAACATTGTGGTTTCATTGCTCCATTCGGTTCAGCGCCTTAAGCTGTGGTCCTTCGAGAACTTCAATCAAGATAACAATTACATCATACAGTGCCCATACAGCTCCACCGGCACAATTAGACAATTGTGTCACCCTCGTGTTTGGGGAAGAAGCCAAGCAGCAATTTCCTCCCCGATCAAGCTTTGGTTAGTTTCGTCTCGTTTCCTCCGATTTTTTTTGGCTTAAACTACTTTATAGGACACCCCCTTTCTAGTGAAAAAAAAATAATTCGCGAAATCGTAGATACCTATACAGGGTGCTACAAATTCGTTTCTTTGTATGGGTATCTCGAAAACCGTAAGAGATACGAGGTCGGTTAAATTGGGGCAAAGTTGCGCAATTTAAGGGTGATTGACATGCCGTCGAGACATTACATTAGGGATTACATTACTCAATCAGATTTTGACATCATTACCATCTCCGAAACATGGCTGAATAAAGATATGATCTCAGCGTCCTATACCATAGAGAACTATAATTTATATAGGAAGGATAGATCTGGGAGAGGGGGAGGTGTAGCAATGTATGTTACCAAAAGACTTAATATCGGTTTGGTGACTTCTCCAGACACGGACAATGGAATTGATCTTCTATGGGTGACTTTTAAACACAATAAAATACGTGCCAGTGTTGGTGTTGTTTATCGTCCTCCATCTGTCCCATATGTAACTTTGCATTTTCTTTCTGATATGCTGCCTGAATTGACTTTTAATTGTGACATTTCTAAATGTACAGGCGATTTTAATATAAATTACTTGTGTCAGACCAGTCCAGTCCAGATTATGGATTTATTACTGATATTTTTAATTCTTTTAATTTTAGTCAATTAATTAGAGATCCAACTCGACTCACGCCTAATAATGTTTCTCTTATAGATCTGATTTATGGAAATAAGCCCGAATTGGTACTTGCTAGTGGAGTTTTATCATGCGATCCTACACACTCTGATCATGAGGCTGTTTATTGCTCTATAAATTTTAAAAAGTCCAAACTTGTTAATAAAGTTATAGAATATAGAAACTTAGAAATAACAAATACAGAGCAATTTCAGGCCGGGTTACGGGCTATAGACTGGCATAACCTCTATGTTTCTGGTAATATTGACACAAAGGTCCATATTTTTAATGAGTGTTTACTGTGCTTGTTTGATATTTATTGCCCCACCAAAAAAGTTGAGCTGAGAAAATCAAAACCTCATTGGCTTACTTATAACCTGAAAAAGATGATTGAACTGAAGCGTAAGGCATTTGTTAAATTTAAAACTTTAAAATCATTTGAAAGTAAATGATATTACCTTCAGTTAAAAAACTATGTGGCACAAGCAGTGAAAGCTGAAAAAAGGGCATTCTTCTCAATTGAATTTAATAGGTGCACTAGTGACAATAAGAGTAAGCATGTTTGGGATAAAATGTCAAAATTAAACATAAAACCTAAAGAAGCTAAAGAATTTTTGAGTGATTTTATAAACCCTAATGAGGTCAATAATTATTTTTTAAACAGTGTTCCTCAAACCAGTGTTGATCCAGAGGTTTTGAATTATTTTCTCAGTTCTGTCGCAGAGTGGGAGCCTTTTAATTTTACCTTGGTGGCTGAGGAGGATATATTGGCATGTATTAAGGGTATTAAGAGCAATGCAATTGGTGTGGATCAGATCTCGGTGAGAATGTTGAGATCGTACTTACCATGCATTTTAAAGCCCTTAGCTAATATAATAAATTTCTCTTTGCAGTCTGGCACTGTTCCTGCTATCTGAAAGATGGCTCTTATGACACCTTTGCCCAAGGTTAATAATCCATCGAACCTTAGTGAGCTGAGGCCTATAAGCATATTACCTGCTGCCTCGAAAATCCTGGAAAAGGTAGTCAAATTTCAAGTCGTGCAATTCCTCTCTGTGAGAAATATACTCCCAAAATTGCAGTCAGGTTTCAGGCCACATCATAGCTGTGTAACAGCTCTACTAAGGATTACTAGCGATATATCTGCTGCTTTTGATAAGTCCTTTTGTTGTCCATCTGTTTTAATCGACATGACCAAGGCTTTTGATAGTCTGGACCTAAATCTCCTGCTAGCAAAACTACAACATTATAACATAAGGGAGATAAACTGGTTTAGTAGTTACTTGTTTGGAAGACGCCAATCTGTGAAATTGTCTAAGACTGGTGGGGTGGTGATCTCTGATTGGAAGAACGTGGTGAGGGGAGTCCCACAGGGATCTATCCTCGGCCCCCTTCTATTTATACTTTTTATATGTGACCTTATATATCGGATAGTGTACTGTAAATTTCACAAATATGCTGACGATCTTCACGTTTATTTGCCGTCAGCCCTTGCTGAACTTTCTAACACTGTCGATTTGATTAATCAGGATCTGCAAAGTATACTAGACTGGGCAAATGAAAACTCGCTTCTGATAAATCCACGCAAGACGCAGGCTATTATGTTTTCAAGGTCCGACATTGACGTGTCTTATCATCAGTTAATTCTTGATAATACAGTACTTGAGTGGGTAGATGAGGTCAAGAATCTTGGGCTGTACATGGACAAAAAACTTACATTTAACTCACATGTTAATAACATATGGCAGAGATCCTATTACAAATTAAAACTTATTTATGAGTTTAAAAATACCCTTTCTCCGGATATCAAAAAACTTCTCACAGAAAGTTTGGTTCTGTCTATCCCTGGATATCTTGATATAGTCTATGGACCATTTCTAACAAATTATAATAAATATAGATTACAAAAGTTACAGAATGTTTGTGTGAGGTATGTCAGGTGTCTGCCGAGGAGGGAGCATGTGAGTGGGCATGTGCTTGACGTTTTTGGGCATAATATGGCTCAGAGGCGATACATTCATATGGGGTGTCAGATTCATAAAGTTTTAAAGTTAAGACAACCTATGTACTTGGCTGAACTGATTGTTCAGAGAGGCGCCATGCACCAGGTGAATGTTCGTTTTCTGGATAACATATCAATCCCACACCATAGAACAGAATTTTTTAAATGCTGCTTTACATATCTGGTGGCTCATGTATATAATCGTCTTCCTCATGCTTTCAGGGACCTAAGTTTGGGTGCATTTAGGAGGCATCTAAAGGACTTTGCTTTGGATCAATCTCTGTCTCTGTGATTCTATATTTTATATTTTAAACTGTGATTTCTCATATTTTTTTGACAGATGAAAATAAAACTTTGTATGTCCTTTTTTAAGCTATTTTATGTGATTATTGTTTTAATGATTTTAATAATTGTATTTTCAGATTTATCTGTGATTGTTATTATTTAGTTCATACGGGTGATTATTAAAATACGCCTGGCGGTACTTTTCACCTTTGCATTAATTGGTTATAAGTTTAAATTTGTAACTTTGAAGTATTGTGCAATAAAGATTATTTGAATTTGAATTTGAATTTAGAAAATTCCGTCTACTTCCGGAGATATCCGTAAAAAACCGAAAATCATCTATTTAATTTTTATTTTTTCCTGCCTTTGTTTGAAGAGATATAGTAAAATAAATATCACATTCTTATTGCCACTTTTTCTCCTCTACAAGCTAGCGGTATCAAATTTTAAGTCCGACGTTTCGCTTTCGGGCCCCCTTCATCAACTTAATTTTTTTAAATACGGACCTGGGTTTTTTATCTAATTTTTAAAAAGCATTTGGTCTCCCAAAACCAACGTTGTATTACACTTGTCCGATAGTGGTAACAAATATTGTCATAAGTGAAATCGGGTCAGAAAAGATCGCCCCATCTCTGTCTAACACATTATCTCTTATGGAAAAAATCTAGATTTGTTGATTTATTGATAAGTGCGATACATCGTTGGTTTTAGGAGACCAAAGGCTTTTTAAAAATTAGATAAAAATTAAAGGTCCGTATTTAAAAAATTGAAGTTGATGAAGATGGCCCGAAAGCGAAACGTCGGATTTAAAATTTGATACCGCCAGCTTGTAGAGGAGAAAAAGTGGCAATAAGATTGTGACATTTATTCTACTTTATCTCTTCAAACAAAGGCAGGAAAAAATAAAAATAAAATAGATGATTTTCGGTTTTTTACCGATATCTCCGGAAGTGGACAGAATTTTCCAAATTTCTCGACGGCATGTCAATCACCCTTAAATTGCGCAACTTTACCCCAATTTAACCGACCTCGTATCTCTTACGGTTTTCGAGATACCCATACAAAGAAACGAATTTGTAGCACCCTGTATATCACAAGACCCCAATTATGAATTACAGTGCCTTCTTTCTCGAAACGTTGTACAACACTCCGTACTGTTCACAAAGAATCCCCCTTTAGAGTAAGAAGCTCTGTATAAATCAGTGGTTATGAATTTCAGCGCCTCTGATGATTGGTCGCAGAATTAAATAAGGAGTTTTCGCAATTCAATAACGTTATATTTTACCGTTACTGTAAAGGGTTATTTACGCTATACGACACAGCATTATTATAGCTATATCATTTGTTTTTTTTTTTAATGGGATGGATAGAGCCCACTTTACTAATCTCATCATGGGAACATATTTTAAAATTGTTTTACGATACATATAGCGGTTCAAAAATTGTACTTGGGCTTACAGCACATCAAAGGTGTAAATAGGCCATTTTTCAACTGTAAATATTTCGAAAACAATTGAAGATATGGCACAAGATATATTCTAAATTTGTTGGAATTTTATGAACACGAAAGGTTATGCTTAAAGGAAATTTTCAAGTTAAGGAGGTCCTCTAGCCCCCTCTTTATTTCGAATCAAAAAGTAAACTAGTTGTAAAATCGATGATAACATAGGTGCCTAGTGCAAGTAGAGCAGTTCGCTGTATCGTCGGTAATATTTCAATGAACGGTGGCGCCTCTATTACTCGGTCGCAAAAGCTTTTAATGTTTTAGTCGCTCCATTTGGCTTAAAACTCTAAAGGGGGATTCTTTGTGGCACTGTTGACTTGCTGGGTACAGGTCTATCAGGGCAAACATATCGGCTATTGCCCGAAAACTGTTACCGGACTAGTACCATTTAATCATGATTACTTTTTCTTCTGTTGTGTAGAGCATTTTTAACAAATAAAGACAAATAGTTATGAAATCGTTTGTCAGTTAATATAATTTGACATCTGCTGGTGGTTTAATTGAGAAAATTATCAGGATTGCATTTTTGTACCACAAATTTTAGGAAACGTTTTTCAAAATACCTCTTAATTCGCTAAATGAAAATTATTCATATTTTACATGGGAGTCTACCATACAAGGACCTTCAAAAAAGTCTAATACAAGTTTGCTCTAAAATGAATAGGGGAGATAATATTAGGAGGTATTAAAATTTGCATGGGATTTCCTATGGACGGTTTTCCGGTGCAACACCCGGTATGATATTAGTTAATTGTGTGATTCTTCTAGTTTTTACCTAAAACGTGCTTGCACCTGCTGCTTGCTTTACCCCTAGGGTGGTTGTATTGTATCTTAATCAAACAGTCTTTAAAAATATCTAGGTGACTATGTGTTGTTGTTTTAGTTTATATGCATGCGTTTCGAGGGTCAACAACGGCTGGGCGAACTATTGTATAACTTCAGAGTTGCGCGCGCATCACATTGTTGATAAAAATGTCTATTATTATACGAGTACTTCACGTATGCCATATCGTCAAGAATTTTACCGTCACGTCTTGACAAAATAACAAAGGCCCGACAAGAGCACATTGATTTTAAGATTAACGTTTAAATTATATTTCACAAATTATTAAAGAATTTTTTCTACGACTGCTTTGAAAATAGACAAAAACGCACTAACAACTGCTCTTGAAAACTGGACATTTCAAAATCAATAATAAAAAAGTTTCCCATATAACATGTAATTTTCTAACACACTCCCTGTGGGGACCCTGTATGTAGCAGTCGTAGAATAAGTATGATGTGCTACACGTGCTGAAAAGACTTTTCATACTCATGGTGGGTCCTCATGTGCGTATCGTCGGCGTAACGTATTTTACGCGCGTTTTAACGTAACGTCCTAATGTAAGAATGTTAAGCGTAAGCGTTTTGGAGTCGTCAACATATTATGATAAACATAACCAAAAAGTAACAATGGCAAATATGGATAATGAATTACTTCTCTATATAAAAGGGACATTAGTTGTTAAGCTTAGATGTTCTCTTGCCGATAAAAACGATGCAATCCTGATCAGATGCATAGGTAATAATATAATACATTTAAACAAATCAGATCAGGCAAAACAAACCCGAATCGTGAAAATGACAGCCGCTGTCAGCTTTTACGCTGAAAAGTTGAACAAAATCCAACTAAACATGGCGCCGCGTATGTCACGTGTCCTGCTATAACCAATCAGATCGCAGAACGCGGTTACGCTGGCGTAAATTTACGCACATGAGGACTCACCATCATGAGACTGAAAAGTGTTATTTTCAGCACTCGTTGCACAATATACTATTACAAGTTTTATTGAGATTTCCTTATTGAATTGAAGAGTTATTTTCCAGTTCTTGAACGGTGGTAACTAAGGGGAAATAATTTTCTAAAAACCCCTGTTTCCGTTTATTTGGCTAATTTTCCTAAATATTGACATTATAAGAAACTGGCATGTACTAAAGGCAAGCACTGCCACCGTTTTGAGTGCGAGCAATAAGCTCATAGCTTTAAAAATAACCTGAAAAAAGGACATTTTGAAAAGTCACAAACGTTTTATTTTAAAATATAAATAAGCAAAACGACTAGAATACAAGTTTGAAAAGCTTGGTCGTAGTAATTGTATAGGATCGATCAGTCTCGCTGCGGTTTTACAAAAATCTTAGCGTTGGCAACGGCCTTAATCTTTTTCGAAAATTTCCCTTTTTTCTTCTTTTTCTTAGCGTTCTCGGTTCGTGTCGGCCGTTCGTCGTCTATGGTAATGTTTTTCACTTGGTTGCATAGCAAACTAGCGGTGTCGGGCAAGCTTTTTGATTTTCTCAAGTTGGTCTTCCCTGAGGATATCCATGATACCGCTGATTGACGTTTTATGCTAAAAATTTTACATAAAATATATACATATGTCGACTACATTTCAATTTAAAGGGCTGTTAGTGAGAATTGACGTCGATTATGATAGGAAAACAGGAGAGCGTAAGCCAGTGCTTTCTAAAAAATAGTGTTTAGCCCCTGCAGCCCTTTAAATTGCCAGAAATTTATATTCTTGCGGAAAACAACTAAAATGGTTCTTAAAAGATATACAGTATATGATTAAAAACTAACTTTGAGTAATCGGCGGTAGTGTTAATGTTATAATAATATACCCATTTTGCAGCTTCGCTCCAAGCTTGTCAGGTTTCTCAGCATTTATTTTGGGGTCTTTTTTAGCAGTCTTTTCTGGCTTTTTCGCGCTTTTCTTCTGAGCTTTTTTCACTGGCCTAAAAACAGAAATTCAATGTAGCCAAACGTACCAAGCCAATGCGACAATTTTATTATTTACTTTTGCGGAGAGACTGATCTGCTTGTAGGGAAGAAGACTTGGCTGCCGCCCCAAGACAGTGGAGAATCACCTTGACCCACTCCAAACCACAGTTTATTTTTCAACGTGTATAGTTTCGCTTGCACTTCGGCTAGTTGTCTAGTTATTTCGTTTTTCTTTTCCGCAAGAGCCCTAGAAAAAGACAGTTAAATCAGGTTTTTTACATTTTAGGATTGATTTTTATAGTTTTGCCAGGTTAATGGTAGTTTCGCTGGATATTTTCTTATATACATATATGTCATAGTCACTGTAATTTAGCTCATTTAAGCATGGGTCTAGAGATCCCTGCAAAAGGAGCTGCAGATCTGCAAACGGTGCATCGATGTTAATATCTTTCGAGCTGTTTTTAATGTGGGGTACTTCCCAGCAAGAGCTAAAAACAAATAAATAAATATAGCTTACTTGGGCTGAGGCGTTTTCGACCTTTGGCTAGTAATCTGACATGGGATTTTCTCATTCGCCAGCAAATCAAACACGGATAAACTTGTCTGAGTGATTGTGGTTTTCTTGCACGATATTTCGCTATCCGAGTTTTCCCGAAGCTGTGTCCGCTTCGCAACGACCCTTTTCTTTTTCTTCCTCTTTCTGAATATTTTAATTTGGGACTTGACCGGTTTTTCCTCTTCCTCGCTTTCGGAGCTACTGTCGATATATTCTTTGTCGGAGAGCGACAACCTTAGAGTCGCTTTACATATCTATAAAATAAGTTAATCGGATTAAATGACATCGCGACAATAATTCGCAAACAAATAGTTCGCACGACATTAGTTAGATCGAATATACAAATAGTTCACACGAACAATAGTTCACACATACAAATTGTTTGCCCAAAAATAGTTAGATAGATCGCACATATAATAATTTGCACGTAGAAAAAGACACAAAGCAGTGGCGCAGCCAGAATTTTAAGGGCGGTTTTTCGATACATTTTTCTTACTAAGAAATCGATTTTTAAAATGTGGGTTAGTTTGGGTTCCTGCTTCTCGGGGTCTCGGGAGAGGATCCTTAAAACTCCCCTTTGCTGCGCCACTGATACAAAAACTATTTCATACAGGCTGTTATTGATGTTTAATCTATGCTTTCATTGTCATCATGTTTTATGTTTTATTGCATTTGACTGTAATTCTTTTTAATGACCTACTTTCTAGTAAAATATTTTCCGTAAAAAAACTATATAGCTAGTTAAGAATCAACAAACAAGCCAAAATAGTTCCGAACAAAATATAAATATTTCGCATTAGTAGTGTATTCATGAGAGTGAGTCTCCACGGAGGCGGCAATTTACCTGATGAGCCTCTCTCGTCATCAAATAAGCTTACGCCTCGTTGTAGAATCTTAATATATTTTCTCTCCTTGTCTATCTTATGAGATATGAGTGTGTTGTTTCATCCTATAATGTAACCTTGTTGAATTGAATTGCGCTGCGGTTATCAACCGATCAACACTTCGCTTACTGAGGATGCTCTCTCACCATGAAATAAGATTTTGTCTTTCGATAACCTTGATATATTTTGTATGTATGTATTATTCCCCACTTAATATCTTATTATAAAACTAGCAGCTTAGGGTTTTCCACTTTATTTTAATAGCACTTTTGGTTAAATTTGTCTTTGTCGAGGCAAATCGGATTGGTTTCGGTTAATTTGAGTTTGGTATGGTTAGTTTTAGGTATTAATTATTGCTAAGTGAACTATTTGTATGTGGGGTTATTAATATTTTATCTAATTATACGCGCTAACTATTACCGTACGAAGTATGGTCATGCGAACGGTTTACATAGAATGTTTCAAAACAACACCTGAATTGAAACTTCATCCATATAAAACAGAATAATGCTTTTATTTTAGACAAATTCGCTGACATGAATAGTAGAACATACTGCATATGAAACCTCGGTCCGTTCAACAATTTACTGATTGATTTGGCATTATTTTTTATATTCAACTTCTTACGTGCCGCCATCATTCTCACCGAACTTTTAATAAGTGTAAATGTTATGTTCTAGATAAAAAAATCATCACTAGTGATCCCTAGTAATCAGCAAAACAGACAGTGAAAAACAGCAAAACAGACAGTAAAACAGCAAAACAGACAGTAAAATAACAAAACAGACAGCAAAGAACAGCAAAAAAGGCAATGTTTTCTGCTGTATTTATGTTGTTTTTTGCTGTCTCTTTTGCTGTTCTACTGCCTGTTTTGCTGTTTTACTCTCTGTTTTTCTGTTTCCTAGGGATCACTAGTCATCTTTTTTTTTAATCTAAAACATAACCTTTACACCTACTACTTCTTCAGAAGTTTTAATATTGTTTCCAATTTTTTATGTTATTGGCTTGCAGTCTTACCTCTATTATGATAAAACAATCGATCGCCTTGTCTGAAGTACTGGTATACTATGTTGACTTCATATATATAGTACTGATAAAATAGCAACTTAAGTGTTACTGAGGTGGTTTGGTGTTTTATCAATAATTTTCATAAAAACCCAAGTGTTTCTATTATAATGTATTTGTTCTGTGGTAGAGTCCTTATTGTTTCGACGCAGACTCAATTACTTAACATGTGAATTTTAAAACTCTTGTCCTTCATCACTTTGATATTTGTCATAGAAATAATGTTTGCTTGATATATCCTCCCTAACATCTTGGGTGTTATAATAAGTCTTGAGCCTTTTTTGTATAAGTAATTACAATAGGGTAATACACATACTTCTATTTTACACGTTTCTGTTTCATTTGAAAACTCTTGCCCTTGATCAGTTTGATATATCGATTGAAAAGATATTTCTAGGTTTTATATTAGTTCTGACCTCTTCCATGGTGTTGGTGTCCTTTACATAAATTAGTTTGGATTAGTGTGGGTTAATATATCCAAGTTTTACGTGGCTATTGTGTGGTTATAGCACAAAAGTTGACATTAAATATTTAAAAATATTAAAATTGCTTTAAATTTCGAAAACTCGCCCTCCATCACTTTGTTGAATTGGTTGATGAGATAATACTTGGTTTTTGTAATCGTCCTTGCATCTAGTCTATTAGAACAAGTGGTGATGCTCTTTATATAAATTAATTTAAAGCGTGTCATACACTATCTTACTCGTCTTTTAAATGACATATATGACCTTAAAATAGTGCTAGAACGCAATATGAAATATTTAAAATTGTTTTAAAATTTGAAAACTCTCGTCCTTCATCACGTTGACATATCGATTAATACAATAATACTCTATATATTTATCCTCACATTATATTGGTGCTTTTTGTATAAATAAACTTAAAGCTTGTTTAACATATACTCAAGTTTTACGAGCTAGGGGGGCACGATATGAAATATTTTTAAAAATTTAAAATGTTTTAAATTTTAAAACTCTTGCCCTTCATCACTCTCATATATAGATTAATAAAATAATACCCATTTTATATATTTATCCTCACATTTTCTCTATTAGAACAAGTGTTTTTGCTCTGTGTATAAATTAATTTAAAGCGTGTTTAACAATTACTCAAGTTTTACGAGCAAGGGGAGCATGATATAAAATATTTAAAAAGATTAAAATTGTTTTAAAATTCGAAAACTCTCACCCTTTATCACTTTGATATATCGTTGGATAAGACAGTACTTGCTTTTCATATTCTTCCTGATATCTTCTTTATTAGAACAAGTGTTGATGCACTTTATATAAATTAATTTGAAGCGTGTTTAACATATACTCAGGTTGTACGTGCCTGCTGTATGGTTATAGCACAAAGCCTGCCATAAATATTGAAAACTAAACGTTGAATCTTGTCAGTTAACTATCTGAATGTGTATCTTGATCGTTTTTATGTGACATATATTGTCTTAAAATAGTGCTAGGACGTGATACTAAATATCTAAGAAAATAAAAATTATTTTTAAATTTGAAATCTCTCGCCCTTCATCACTTTGATATATCGATTCATATTTATTTTTTACATTTATCCTCACATTTTCTCTATCAGAAAAGTGTCTGTGCGTTTTAAATAAATTAATTTAAAACGTGTTTAACATAAACTCAATTGTCACGTGCCTGTGGTCCGGTTGTAACACTAAATATTTAAAAAATAGAAAATTGTTTTAAGGTTTGAAAACTCTTGCCCTTCATCACTTTGATATGGCAAATGATAATACTTGTTTCTTTATATTCTTTCCAACATCTTTTCTACAAGACCAAGTGTGAGTGATCTTTACACATAAATTAAAATAACTTTAACGTGTGCTATGATTTTGATTTATTGATTGATGATTTAATACTTGCTTTTATATTCACCCTGACTTCTTTCCTTTTAGAGCAAGTGTTGGTGCTCTTTACATAAACTAAATTATAGCGTGTACTCAAGTTTTCAGGCTGTGGTCAGGTTATAACTCTAAATATTTAAAAGATATTTTTATTTTTTTTTAATTTGATAACTCTTGTCCTTCATCACTTTGATATATTAATTGTTAATAGAATAAAGTAGAATAGAATAATTTATTTGTCATTTGCACCCAAATGACAAAATTACAGTTTTGGTTTCGTCAATTCATTTTACATAATAACAAAAATAAAAAGATACTAAAATTAGTCGTGTCCATGCAGTGGAAACCAGTCACATCCTTATAACTTATTTAGGTATATTACTTACAAAATAAGTAATTATGCTCAAAGTGCATCAAATTTTACAGGATTTACCCAAAAAATACATACAAAGTATTCTTAAAATAATAAAAAAAATACAAAACTAACAAAGACAAAACAAACAAAAAATATATACAAAGTATTTTTAAAATATTAGAAAAAAATACAAAACTAACAAAGACAAAACAATACAGTCCAACAACCATTCCAATTATAAAACCTACTGAGAAAAATATTCATCAAGCGAATAAAGACACTTCTCCATTAAGAACGATTTAATCTAAAAGTCCTAAAAGTATTTACATTATCCACCCTTCGCAATTCTGATGGAAGTTTGTTGTATAAAGCTATACAGCTATAATATGGAGAACATTCATAAAAAGCAGTCCGGTGTCTGGGGCAATCAAGAATATTGCTGTTTCTTATACCATACCCAGGGTTTTAAAAGAATTAAAATGTTGTTTAGTAAACATCAAACATCTATAAATAAAGATTGAACTGAAGGTAAAAATCTTGTCCATCTTGAACACGGGCCTGCAAGAATCTCTCGGTTTCAGATTAAATATAATTCTAATTATTCTTTTCTGAGCTATAAAAACTCTATTGGCTTGGGACCCCCTACCCCAAGCAATTATATCACATGACATATGGCTGTATGCCAATGCGTAATACATGTTCAAAAGATTACCTGCTGTAATGGTATTTTTCATTTGTAGAATTGCAAAATAAGCGGAATTTAGTTTGTTACAAACATGATCAATATGCTTTTGAAATGTAAGACGCTCATCCAACCATAATCCCAAAAACTTCGAATATGCAGAAATGCCAACACTAAAATTATCCTTAAATATAGGGAACAGTGGACGCCTTATATGAAAATTGATGCACACAGTCTTTTTTGAATTTTGAATCAACTGATTACGTTGATACCATATCTGAAATTCTTCACACACACTATTACTAATAACTTTTAACTCTTCCGAACCGTAATACTAGTATCATCAGCAAACATAGACCCCTTTCCAGTAGTAATAAAATTAGATAAATCATTTATATAGGTCATAAATAATAATGGACTCAGAACAGAGCCCTGAGGAACACACAGCGAAACTCTTTTATTTTCCGCAACAGCACCATCATATTTAACGCTCATTCTCCTATTGGACATAAAAGTTTTAATAAGTTCGAACATATTTCCTCTAATACCTATATTGTACAGTTTGTTCATCGGTGAGCTCTTACAGACTGTGTCAAATGCCTTGGTTAGGTCAAACATTAAACACAGTACATATTTTCCCCTATCCAGTTCAGAGTATATAAAATTTAACAAATCATATGATGCAGTTTCAATGGAATAACCTGTTCTAATGCTGTGCTGACAAGGAGAACTAATTTTGTGCACTTTTCAAAAAATCACTTATTCGCCGATAAATTATCTTTTCAAAAATTTTGGCAAATATGCTTAGCAATGAAATTTGCCTATAATTTTCGATGTTCTGCGGGTCGTTCTTTTTATATAATGGAGTAATAATTGCATGCTTAAGGATATCTGGGAATACATTACATTAGTGCAACGTTAATTAATAATGTCAAAGGAGGTAAGATTTCTTTTTGTATACATTTTAATATTTTAATATTTATGTCATCAAATCCCGAAGAATTTTCCTTTTTTTAAAGAGTTTATGACCGTTTGGACTTCCACCCCAGTGACTTCAGATATAAAGGTTGAATTATGATGCAACATTCTGCCGGATGTACAGGGCAATGATAAATTTTGACCATAAGATTCAATCAACCTAGTGCGTGCTTCCAAAGTAAAATAATTTGCAAAATGATCAGTAATTTTTTTAGGTTCAGTACATACAACAGTATTTAGCTTCAAGGCAATAGGAGTAACTTTTTAGGATTTCTGTTTAAATTCGTGTTAATACAATTCCAAATTTCTTTTGTTTTATTTTCTGCTTTATTAATTCGATTAGAGTAATAATTTCTTTTGGCAATTCGGATTTCTTGCCTATAATATTTTTTTCTTGCAGTATAGATATTCTGCAGATTATTACACTTTGTATCCCTCTGTAAAATATATATATATATACTTTTCTATTAAAACAAGTGGTGTTGCTCTTTACATAAATTACTCAAGTTTTACGTGCCTGTTCCATGGTATAACATTGTTGAATTGTTTGAAAATTTGAAAACTCTCACCGTTGATCAGTTTGATATATCAATTGATGAGATACTTATTTTCTATATTTATCCTCACATCTTCTCTATTAGGAAAAGTGTTGGTGATCTTAACATAAATTAATTTAAAGCGTGTTTAAGGTATAACAAAAATATTAATGTGTGTAACAATTTTAGAACTCTTGCCCTTCATCACTTTGATATATTAATTGATAATACTTGTTTTTATATTCATCCCGACACCTTTTTCACAAGAACAAGTTTAATGTGGGTGCTCTTTACACATGATTTAAAATAACTTTAACGTTCTAATTATTGACTGATAATTTAATACTGGCTTTCTTATCCATACTGACATCTTTTTTTAAAAAACAAGTGTGCTCTATACATAAATTAATTTAAAGCGTATTTAACATATACTCAAGTTTACGTGCCTGCTACAGTTATAACAGTCTTGAATTGTTTGAAAATTCCATCACTTTGATAAATCGATTGATAAGATAATACTTATTTTTATATTTATCCTGATATCTTCTCTATTAAAACAAGTGTTGGTGCTCATTACATATATTAATTTAAAGCGTGTTTATTTAAATTTGTAAACTAGCTTTAATGTATTGATAAGACAAAATTTATTTTTAATATTCATGCCGACGTTTTTTCCTACTAGTGTTGAGGAGATTTTTTTGTTCCAAGAATGACTGTAATTTAGGTTTGATGCATTTCTCTACTAGTTTACTAACGGTGCTCATTAAAGAAATTGGTCTATAATTTGATGTTAATTCTCTGTTACCTTGTTTAAATACCGGCACTATGATTGACTTCTTCAGAAGGCTTGGGTACACTCCATTACTCAGAATGCAGTTTATAATATGAATCAAGGGATTCATCAGATATTTATGATTTTCTTTTAAAATTTCAGAAGTGCTTCCATCATCACCACTTGCTACCCCATTTTTAAGACTCTTTAGTTGTATTATTAATTCATTTGGCGTAATTGGGGTGAAAAAACAAGATTCCGAATTTGCCTCTGAGATGTACCTAAAAATTTTTACAGATGGGCCCATCTGCTGAGCCAATTTCTGGCCGACTGTGTCAAAGAATGTAATAAACTCTGCTGATATTAAACCACGATCACTTAAAACTGTATTGTTTCCATTCACTATACATTTTATTTCACCTTTATTGCATGCACCATCATTTGTGGCTTCTTTTATTACATCCCACATTTTTTTTGGATTATCAATACTCTCCTGCAATTCAGATTTAAAAAATTGGTATTTTGTTTTTTTAATTATTCATGTTAAAGAGTTTCTGTAAGTTTTATAATCATTCAAAATTTCAATGTTATCAGGATGTAAAGTACATGGTTTTTTCATTCGGTCTCTCTCACGAATTGACCGTACAAGACCATCAGTGATCCATGGCTTTAACCTCTGTTTTTTATGAGTAATTTTATATTCAGTCATACAGTTTTCAATTTGTTCTTGCATGACTTTGATAAAGCCAGTAGTGCATGTCTCAACATTGTTGTCACTTAATACATTATCCCATTTTAATTGAGATATTTGTTGTGAGAGTAGATTGTAATCTATTTTTTTAAGTATTTTTTTTGTTGAATACTAACATTATTTTTAAGCTTTAAATTTAATAGAATGGAATAATGGTCAGTGAAATCTCGATTTAAAATTACAGAGTTTATCTTATCATAATCTTTATCTTTATATTTTACAAATAGGTGGTCTATACAGGTTGCTGAGCCACCTGCCTTTCTTGTTACTCCACCAATTACACTCGTATATCCAAAGCCATGCATCACAGTAAGACAATTATGTATTTTTTCATGGAAGTTATCTAGGATGTTTAAGTTAATGTCACCAACAAAAATACAGAATTGTGTGGTATTGGTTGCAGATTTTTGTAAAATATTTTTTAAATTATCTATAAATTCATCTACATTTGTAGAGGGTGAGCGATACAGAGCCAATATGTCTATCATAATATCACCCTTACAGATTGAAACCTGGAGACACTTAACATTATCATTTTCTACAATAGTACACTCTTGATAAACTTCATTT
The DNA here is from genome assembly GCA_016904865.1 of Pissodes strobi. NCBI lineage: Eukaryota > Metazoa > Arthropoda > Insecta > Coleoptera > Curculionidae > Pissodes > Pissodes strobi. The sequence continues at coordinate 2,065 of MU193930.1, read as the reverse complement.
CTAACATATACCATACAGCCATCAAGTTTATTTATGGTACTTTGATTCCAAAAAACACTATACCCAGGCATGCCAAAATTAGTTTCTGACATTACGACAATATCAAACTCCTTGCCAATAGACTCAACAAAAACCAGAAAGACTGCGAATGTTGACATGAATTATATTTAAGTCTGTCCCACTAACATCAAAGAAAAGAACCTGAGGCAGGTCATCACATATGTATGTGTCACAAGTCTTATATTCATCTAGAATGTTGTTTAG
>MU193929.1:0-17527 GCA_016904865.1 Pissodes strobi | reverse complement strand
TGAATAACTTATGCATACACATTGAAACTAGAATATCTCCTCAATTTAAACTTTTGATTAGTGTCGATAACAAATATAACTTAGTTCCAGTGCCAATATAAGCTTCTCGTAAATAGATAAGCTAACTTTATAAAGTTCTCAGCGAACTCGGAAAACTAATAGCTTATTCAGTCTTGTTCCTTGTTAGCGTCGCTAGTCATTTCCAAACGTGATGGCAAACTTGTAGTTCCCCAATAATTGATTTACATTCGGGGCGCCGAACCTATTTTACATTAATTATTGCGTCGATAATAATAATCTGATTAAAACGTAATTTAAATTCGAAATAATTATGCGGGTTATGGTATTGACGTTGCGTCTGGTGCAGTAGCCTGCATTAATCTAATGCAACCCGTGCTTAGATCGGCCATTATCAAGTTTCTTGCTCGGTAGGCATGACCTGAATAACAAAACCGGTAAGAATCTGAAGTTATTAAATTGAACTGCCATGAAAATGTTTTTCTCTAATTTAAATGTGATACCAACAATCGTGCAGGGTAAAAGGAAAATTAAATTTTCTGTCTCCACCAGTATAAATAATATTGATGAATGCCATAACCATAAGAAATGGTTCCGAATACATTGATCATATTTGAATACAAATTAATATTATTCAAAGAATTCCTGAATTAAACCAAAATAGGGCACCACAACATGTATCGGCCGAGCCAAATTTTCCATAATTTTCACTAGTACATGATATTTTCCATATTGTTTCTATATTAGATAGTTCAAATTATTTATAATTTAACTAGGGTCTTTCACTAGCCTAGAGAGTTTCTCCAGTTTTATTCCGCCCGGTTGAGACCTTGTGTCAAAGTGATGCTGATCGCATAGTGTGACGTGTAGCTTCAGAGGAAGCGCCAAAAGTCCATAAGTCCTAGGAAGACCGCGATTTTTCGCGAATACTTTTTCATCCTATAGCAAATTTTCACACTTTCAACCTATATATACATCGCATTTACGAATATCGCTCCTTTTCTTGGAAATTTTCCACAAACGTAAATGGTGTAAAAAATTTCCGCCCGTAAATCTTAAGCTTGTTTTCGAACAGCCATAAGTCCTAGGAAGACGGCGATTTTCCGCGAATATTCCTTCATCCTGTAGCAAATTTTCTCAGCTTTCCGGCTATATATAGTTTGCTTTACGAATATCGCTCCTTTTCTTCGAAATTTGCCAAAAACCCAGATGGTACAAAAATTTGTGCAGATGACCGAATTGAGCTCACTTCGATTTCTCTTGTAGATCTTCTTTGATCAGATTTTTTCATCACAGGTTAAGTGATTTGATTTAATTTTGTTAACTGTTTATTTGACCACTGAGATTATCGCAGCCATGGGATTAATTTATAAGTTCTTTATTTAGCAATGTCACTCTTCTTTAAGGTGTTCGATGAACTATATTTAGTCAGAACTTTAAAAGATAAATTTTAATTAGAAATATTTCAAAAATAGCAATTGGGCAGGATTAATGATTTAGGACTTAAAAGTAAGACTTAATAATCTTATAATTTGGATGATACTTATTTCAAGTTCGAGACCATGCATTTATAATTTTACAATATTGTTCTAGTTAAATCAGAAGTACTTTAATCGTGAATTGCATAGAAATTCCCACGTTTTCCAGATTTTTACAACGAATATTGTAGCACTCTTCGGTTTCCCTCGAAAACGCTTTGTCTTAGTTTAATTTAATTGTAAATTAAAATAGAAACAAAATTTATCGTTCTGTTAATGCCCGGACTCCCGTTTATTTGCGGCCCGAAGTTAAATCAGTCCTGAAATTTTTGGCATTAAATTATAGGACCGGGGCAAATTAACTCTGTTTCAACTTTGAATCGATCTCACAAATTGGAAATTATAGTTGTCTAGCTCGAACAAGTCGTTATTGGAATTCGCATTATGTCGTGAAATTGTGCAGGTGGTCAAAATCGAGCGAAATTAAACGAGCAACTGGGGTGACATTTATTGCTGATTGAAATACTGCAATATTTTTATTTTAAAAAAAGTTAATGTCTCCAATATAATCGTGACAAGCTTTATAAAAAGCTTTGTTGTGAATATATCAGGTTTCTGGTAAAATTTTAATAACGATAATAAAAACATCTGCATATTAGCTTCCCCTTCCTCCAACCCCCCCCCCCTATCACGACATAGCTAAACAAATTTCCATAGCATATATATCCAGTATATGTACTTGTGGATACCCTGGTTGACCCAGCTGAAGCGACAATTGAGCTACTCGCTCCTGTTTATGTTTTATGTGAACTGTTATTTATTGAATTTTATTTTATTTATTTATAATTCCACTTAATAAGCATGGAAGCATAATTAGCAGGTAGTGTCTGATAACACTCAATACAAACTCAGCCAATTGTAATTACTAAAGCAAGCAAGAGTACGATCACAGAAGTCGTTTTGTTATATTTTCTTCTTCTGGTTACACTTTTCAAAACGAGAACATGTACACACTTCATTTAATCACGTGATGGTGTAAGGTTGTAAATGTTATTGAATACAGTATTGCGATTTTCTCCTTCTACTGGTCGATTTATCTTATCGATACTCTCGCTACCTTACTTCTTGCGACCTTACTTCCGGTGCTCCAACCTGCTCGATAGGTACATTCGTTTGGAGCGCCACTTGACAGATGTGGTATATATATTTTTTTTGAGGCGAGAAGGGCTATCAAACTTCTCGCCTGAGCACTCAAAGCGAGCAGGCCGTTTTCGGTATCGGAATGTATGATTGCTATTTTCGGCCCTCAGGTCTAACTACTGCCTCATTGTGTCGTTGCAGCATTAAGCAAATTAAGTAGAATGTGTATTTTCTAAAATTATCGGCCACATCGTCTATAAACCTTGTGTGATGAATTAGTGTGGTGACCCCTTTTCCTAAAGGTATGTTCGGCACGAATGTTTTTATTTAAGATGGCTAAAGTTATTTATTTATGATTTTACCAGGGTCCTTCTGTGGGACAGATTTGCATCTATGCGATAGAATTCCTTCTGTGAGGTAGAATTTCACGCTGACCTAGCTAATCCCGCTGTTAGTTAGCTGTACCGAGGCCTTTTTTTGTCAGGGTGACGCAATCACATGGTGGAGACGGCTTCCAGGGAGCGGCAGTGTCTACAACTCGACCAGAGTAAAGTAAAGTCGATTTTAATTTATTTATGTGTCTTAATTACCGTGTATGTCTTACCTATATATATCATTTTAATTATTGAATATATAATCAAATGACTGTCGATCATTTGCCTTAATTACCGTATATTGAATTCATAAATTTATAATTAAACAACTGTAGGCCGTTTGACGTCTATCGTCTATATTCTCGTTAATTCTCGTTTCATTCATTGATCCAGCTATCTTGTTTATCGAGCTTACTTTTAAAGGAGATACCTAATTTTATCTTGAGTTAGTTAGAAAATTTATTTGGTTAGTGTCCGAACAGCTGATTGAGTTAATTTTTACTGTATTTGGCTGTAAAGCTCATGGCAGTAATTTATTTCATATAACTGAAATTTACTAATCGAATTTGTCGCCTTGATATCGGAATCGACTTGAGCTCAATTCGTTTACCTATAGATTTTCAATGGCTCACTGGTTATTTTATTGATCTGGTATTATTGAGGACTGTTTATTGATCTACTGATATTGTCGCTGCCACGGGATTGATTTAGGTTAAGTTTGGTTAATAATCATTGGCTAATGAACAATTAGCAAATAAGGCTACATATTTAGCACCCAACGCTTAAGGCTGGTTACAATGGGGGGATCCTACAGAAGAGTCACGGGGGATAGTTAACTGAAGTGACATATAGACAAGATAGAAAAAACTTTCGTGAGGTAAGAAAATTATGTGTATGGGAACAAATACAGGATTACAATTTAATAAGATATTATGAGTTTTATGCCCTAGACATGCGAATTGCGATACCCCAATTTACTACACTCACCAGTAATCACCTAATTATAGACTAATTTACGGACCTCGAATCATGATCCGTTACATATGCCGTATAACTAACTAACTAAGGTTATTAGATTCAGTTAAATTATGTTGATAACTGCCGAAAAAGAAACGATATATAAAAAAACTAGTTAGACCTGGCGTTATTATAGCCACCGATTAATTGCAGACCTTAACATATTGCATTTATCCAACGTAAGCCAGAAATCGTGAAAATTGAGAACAATAATAAACTAGTTCGACCTAAAACGTTATTGCGTCAGTCAATTAATCAGTTCAAAAAAAATTCGATCCAAAATCTGATTTACTCTAGATCAGCGGATCTACCTGAATTTTAGAATTTGGTTAAATAAAAGCCAGCATTTTTGAAAAATGCCCAAAAACTCAAAGTTCATTTAAAAGATAATTTGAATGACTAAATGTGGCCTTAATTAAGGAGAAAGAGGTTAAAAATATATTCTTTGTCCGGAAACAAAACCAAAAAAAATTAATAGGTTGAGATCGTAGTTAATTTTACAAATTTACTGCAACATGAATGAAAACAAAAAATAAAATGAAAATTGCTCATTTGGCCGATGAGTAGCTCCTCAGGCAGCTTCCAGAAAGAACTGTTCACGGTAGGAAGTAGACTTTCTTGACAGGCGAAGAACTGCAAGGCTCTATACCGGTGGTACGGTAGACAGGCGTAGCCAAGGAACACTCTGTCGCTACCGATGCTTGTAGATAACCAAGAACAACTCGAAGGTTCCACAAGTAACTCTAAATGGACGAACATTATAACTCGTTGATCAAAAGCAACCATCAAAGAAAAAGAGAAATCAGAAGTTAAAAAACAATAATCTACCTGTGTAGGGGGTAGAAAGTTGCTTAACGCTAGACGGCTTTCAGTTGGGCAAGTGGGCTTCTGCAAGAGATTAAAAAGGGAAATAAAAATCCGCCCACGTGCGTCACAAAATGATGGCGTTCACAGAGAGACAAAAAAAAATTACAGAATAAACAACTCACCTTGCAAAGCAGCACTCAAATCCCACAAAGGGCAGTTTCAGACACCAACACTTACGAAAAGATAAGGCACAACTAAAGACTGAAACTGTTAAAATGACCCGGTCAGAAAAAGCCCATTAACAGGTGGAAATCACAATTGTTTCGAACCGGCGCGTCTAAAAATGACTGCTTGACTCGGTTCGTCGTAAAAAAGTGACCCAACCGACCGACACCGAAGAGCAGCAAGCCGCACGAAGATTCCCACCTCGAAAAAAACTCGCTCAACCAATGAATATCCAGCATTGTTGATCACATGTTCCTCTCAATAATTCATCCAAATGAATTAAACGATAAAACCCTGCAATAAAAATTACCCAGAGTAGCCAAAAGGGCATTGTCATTAAGCCACTTCAATTAATAGAATTAACCATTATTCATAGACAATTAAAATGCATGCGATGCTTAATCCCTTCAACCAATCCCAAAACTGTATGCGACGGAGCCGGAAACAAAGCCTTCTACCATCTACTTAATCTTCACGCGCTAAATTCAATTTGTTGAAAATCGAATCGTTTCGCAGCGCGGATTTATTAAAATTTCTCGATCGAGAGAGAACGACGAAGCCAGGTCAGTCGGCATATCTACGAGGGTCTTCCCGTTATTACCCACGAATGCGTTCGGGACCATGTGAAGGGTGACAAATTCTAGGGTGATTTACGCATCGATATACGCCAGACAAAACGGACTGTGACAACAAACTACCTCATTGAAAAGCCCTTTTCACTTACTTGAAGTTGAAAAATCAGTTTTATATTGCTATAAGTGCCTCCAATGATGATTTGATTGGAAGGTTGAACCATTGGGATATTCTGTAATCAGAGCAGGGTCTTTACTACATTCGCATTAATATTAGTAAACATCCATATTGACCGGATGCATATGATTTTACATCGATCCCAAAAGAGTAAAAAATACAGATTTTGATTTGAATAGAGGATTTCGCAAATATGTCCACTAAAATCTGAAAATTGCTTTAAAACGTAATTAACCATGTTACTTCAGATATCTTAGGTTCAAGTTAATTAATATCAGTTGTAGGTAATAATAATTAATATGAAGTTTGATGCTATCAGTGAATTGGAAGATGCATTATTATAATGATACTATACAAAGTCACATTACCTCATTTAATACGATTTCCAGTGCGGTGCAACCAATTTTAATTTTAATTTATTTTTGTTATTAACTTTTTGAAGGTGTTACTCAATATATCGCCTGATAACTGTAGTACCGAAGCATATGCGATGGAAACCTTCAAGCGAGCCAATTCTGTTAGTACAAATCAGTGCCTAAATGACCTTAACACCTGTCCTAGATAACAAAAGCATTCATCGAATTATTCTTAGCTTTGTAATCACATAGCTGCAATAATTCCAACTAAAATCACATTTATTAATATAAATACCTAATTATTTCAGGATATTAAAGCAAACTTACTCATATAATAGTACAAATTGTCCAAATGGATGTCCTTGATTTATGAACTATTCGTACCAAATATGAACGGGAAGCTCAACCAGCCCTAGCCAAACGGATATTACCGAACGTTAAATTTGGAATTTATAGTGGTTTTCGCTATCAAAAAAACTAAAATTCGTTTCAAAATTACAGGTAGTAACAATAAGGGTGCAAACTAGTTTACATACAACGGATTTTAGTATTGAAATAAATCAATATGCCAGTGGCGTGTGCCCGAGTCATTACCGGAAGGGTCTTTAATTTCAGTAGATTATCTTGAAAGCTTGACGCGAAATTGGTTATATTTTATTTGCCAACTTCTTCAGCTTCAGCTTCTTCCACCAGCATTGATTTCTGATGGAAAAAACATAGAAATTGAGGGGGTTCTATGGAGAAGAGTTCTTCTTCTTCAAGTGCCTATTCGTTCCTAATATTGGCGATCATCCTGAATATGATGACTTTGTTCACGGCTGCTCTAAATAGTTCGGTAGTAGTTTTTGAGAACCATGTTCTTAAGTTTTAAGCCATGATATTCTCCTTCTTCCTGGTGGTCTGCTATAAACTTTCCCTTGGAGAACGGACTTTAAAAGGTGATATCTGCTTTCGTTCCTCATAATATGTCCGAGGTACTCAAGCTTTCTTCTCTTGATGGTGTTCATTACTTCCAAGTCCTTCTTCATTTTCTCCATCACTGCCTTGTTGGTTATTCTGTTCACCCATGATATTCTCAGCATCTTCCTGTAAAGCCACATTTTGAAGGCTTCGAGTCTTCTTTGTGTTGCCTCGGTTAATATCTATGACTCCATCCCACAGAAAAGAATCGAGGAAATATAGCATCGGAGGAGTTTGATTTTGATGTCGATGTTGAAGTTGTGACTTTTAGCCATTTGGTTGAAGGCGGTCCTTGCTTTCTCTATTCTTCACCTCATCTCCTGTGAGTGGTCCCAATTATTATCATTGATCATGGTTCCCAGATAGGTGCACTGTGTTACTTGTCTATTGGTGTGTTGTTGATCGTTAAGCCATATCTTCCACCAGTTTCTCTACTGATTACCATGAATTGGGTTTTACTAATGTCAATTTCTAAGCCATAGTTACTGCTGATGTCTTTAATTTTGTTCATTAGTTCTTGTAAGTTGTTCATGTTGTCAGTGAAAACCACATTATCACCTGCGTACCGGATGTTGTTCATTCGTTTTCCATTCCGCAAAATTCCTATGTCGGTATTCTCAAGGGCCTCTTTAAAGATTTCCTCCGAGTAAAGATTAAATATGAGTGGTGACGGGATACAGCCCTGCCTAACTCCTCGAAGAATGTTTACTATGTTGGTGTGCTCTTCCATATTGATTGATTCCAGTAAAGGCTTCGGATAATCCTTAGATCTTTATCATCCATCCCCGTATTCATCAAGACGTCTATCATCTTTTTGTATTTTATTCTATCGAACGCCTTCTGGTAGTCTATAAAACAGGCAAAAATATAACAGTTCATATCCCTACAGCGCTGGAACAATACTTGTAGACCGAAAAGTGCATCTATTGTACCCATGCCCTTCATAAATCCAAATTGTGTATGTGACACTCTTGCCTTGCAGATCCTATAGATTCTTCGATGAATGATTTTGAGGAACAGCTTTAGCATGTGACTCATAAGACTAATTGTTCTGTATTCACCACATGCTCCCTGTTTCTTTGGTAACATTATAAATTCAGAGATAAGCCATTCTTTTGGAATGTTCCCAGTATTGTAGATGTTATTAAAAATGCCAGTCAGGAATGTGATGGACTCATGGTCAAGAAGCCTGAGGAATCCGAATGTACTCCATCCGGCCCTGGAGCCTTTCCTTCCCTTAGAGTATTAATGGCAGCTCTAACTTCCTCTCTCGTGATATCAGGTCCGGACTCAGCCTGAATGGGAGGTGGGTCTCCTCTCTCATCAAAAAGCAACTGTTCTATAGACTTCTTCCAAGTTTCTTTAATATCTTCTCTATCCACAATCAACTCTCCTGCATCATTTACAAGTTTTCCCACATTTTTCTTTTTGAACTTTCCTGTAACTTCTCTCACCTTCCTATGTACATTGAACTCATCGAATCTGCTTTGCAAAACTTCTATTTCTTGGCATTTCTCATCCAATTCTTTTTGTTTGGCTCTGTATGTCCCTTTGTATGCTTTTGTATATTGAGGAACTATTCTTTTGTTCTTCCATGAGTAACAAAATTTGTTCTGTCATCCATGATTTATGTTTCGCTCCATCATTCTTCAAGTACCTATCTTTGACATTAGTTGTTGTTTCAGCAAGTATCATTATTTGTTCTTCTGTATTATCAGTCTCCTCCGCATTCAGTCTGCATTTGTCGTTGATGTCCTTCTTTACTTGGTTCCTTACTGTGTCGTTCTTAAGTTTCCTAAGATTATATTTTGGTTGTTTTGCTTTATATATAATCTTAAATTTTGTCCTATATTCTCCGACAAGTGGCTTGTGGTCCGACTGTATGTCTGCACCCGGGTATGTTTTCACGCTTCGATTTATTAAGATATAATCTATCTGGTTTTGGATGATATGATCTTTTCTGCCGTCTCTGGGGAAGTCCAGGTGTATAGTCGTCTGTCTGGTAACTCATAGAAGGTGTTTGTTATTACTAAGTCATGTTCGGATGCAAATACACTGAGAGTTTCCCCCCTTTACATATGTAACGCCAAGCCCGTGAGGTCCAATGTGTTTCCCTTCTCTTCCCTTGCCTATTTTGGCATTGAAGTCACCCATTAATATAAGGATTTCTTGTTTAGGGAGTTTCTTTATAAGATCTTTAATCTCAGAGTAAAATTCTTCTACTTCCTCCTCACTGTGATCCGTGGTAGGTGCATATACCTGTATTATGTTGATGTTCACTGGTGACGTATTCAATTGTAGGCGCATGACTCTTTCGTTCATAGGCACAAAATTAGTGACGTGTCTAGCAACATCCTTTCTGATAATCAATCCCACTCCGTGTTCGTACCTTCCATTAGTTGTTCCCGAATAGTAAGTACACTCTATAACTCTCCATGTCGCAGTAGCCGGAGCATCTCACTCACTCCCATGATCTCTATATTCAATCTTCTCATTTCCAACAGCGCATTCTGAATTGTACCAGCTCGGGCCATTGTCGTCACATTCCATGTGCATATTCTCTTAATTTGCTTTGTTTGCAGTTTTTTATTATTCATGTTTCCATTCTTATTTGCTCCCCCCGGAGATCCGATCGGGGAGCTTGAAACTCCGGACTCATTTAATAAGAACGTATCCATGATGTCGTACTAGGAAAAAAAGAAAATACTTGAGAAGGGGAAGATATAGGAAAGGGATATATGGATTTTGGTTAGGATATAAGGACAGGACATGAAAAATCTCCCGGTTTAGGTATTGGAGATTTTTCAAGGCTCGCGGAGAAGAATTGCAGAAAGTTAAACATCCGGATATCTATTTGGTAAAAAAAAGTATTAAATATCGTCTTCGCCAACAAGTAATTTTCAGCTTTTTTCACCAGAATTGATTATCTGCTTTGCAGTTTTTCGTAACGGAAATTTTTTAGAACCCTCTAATTTAGAGGTTATTATAGGCAGGTTTGTGAGCAATAATGTCTGTATGAAACGAACAGCAGATTGTAAAATTGGATCTCTCTCGGCTTCTCGGATGTTTCATTACTTTCTCTAATTTTGTAACGAACTTTCGCCGTTACGCAAGAATGTTTACATAGCCCATTTTATAAAATCGAAATTAAAATTCGTTTATTCAAGAAAATTACAAACATGTTCTATAGTTCAATAATTATTAATCTCGGGATATTAGGTACTTGAAGGTCTCCTTTCAATTGAAATCCTGTCAATAGCGACGGTATTGCTATTTAAATATTTTCCTTGTAAACCGATGTCTAGGTAGCCTATATATGTGAGAAATTCTTACGTATTTTTGACTTGGAAATTGGATTCTGGTGTCGCGTCGGATGAATGGAATTTGAGTAAGCTGTAATGTCGCATTTGCCAATTTAAATGCAAGCTGTGCCAGCTCGCTACCTAAATCCTTACGCTGGTATTTGCCGTAAACTGAAATTTCCATTTAGCCATACAAAATAAATACATACTTGTTTGAATTATACAGGTAATGAAACTGGTGGTCGATCGATCGGTATTTTAAAATATATCGGCTGTAGTATAACCTACCCGGGTCTGTTCAACATAGTTGAATGAGATAAGTAGTGCTTTGTCTTTATTTTGCCAATGACCGTCAAAATAGGTTAAAAAGATAACCAATCCCTACGTTGTGTTATTATTATATCTTGCACAATTTTACTTACTCATAATGCGTCCGACGCCGACGGTAACAAAATTAGGGAAATTTGAGGTAAAGGTGCGTCATGTAAATTAAAACACAGATTCTCAATTCATCTAATTTATTAGAGAAAACGTGCCGAGGGGAAAGAGTACGGCAAAGAAATCCTCGAACTAAATTCCTAACCTGAATAACCTTTATTAGTATAATAATTAATTAAATTACTGTCTCCCGCACCACAATTAGTAGTTCCACACTGGTAATAGTACATTTAGAACTGAAGAGATAGCTCTCCGGCCGAAAATCGAACCCGAGTCTCCCGCGTGTCAGGCGGATGTGGTAACTACTACACTACCAAAGAGGGGTGTTAGTTACCCAGGCTCCGCTGGCAGATACTGAGGTCCTGGTTACGGAAGCTACTCAGCTAAAGTTGAAATTAGGGCCAATATATCTAGAATGATCATTTCATTTATAACTAGGACATTCACCCGTCAGGGTAGGAAAATGTTAGTAATTTCACAAAAGCTTTTACTTGCAATCACAGTCATACTAAAACTAAAAATTCCAGCACGGAAAGAGCAAACAATACATTTTTGTTTTCATTTAAAGCAGTGTTATTTACAGCATAAAACAATTTCATTAAATATGTACACATGTTATGTCATCAAATATAAACTATCCATGAGAATAAAAGAAATACTTGCACAAATTATGTTAATAACAATATTATAAATTTCATTTTACTGACCTGTAAAGACATGTTACAACACAGAAGCAAAACAATTCACCAAAATATACCATACACTTGTTGCGCGTAAAACCCTTTTAAATGTGTTAGCAAGATATAATGAATAAGATGATACCTACCCTTAAGGATGCGGCCAGCGCAACATGTATCCTCCGACTTGTTCGTCGGCGTGGGAGTGGGTCAATTACTTACTCTTGACCAAGGCGCCACCAGTTTGAAATATCCGATCCGCAGACCCAAACAGGAAGATCCTCGGTCTTAAGAATCCATAAGGGCGACCTAAATCGACGATTATCCGCTACGCAAGGGCGACTACTAATTACACTTTTGGTTGAGGTACTCCAGAGCAAATAAAAGACGGTCACGTTCGTGCAGGTTTCAATTTATTGGCGTTCGTTAGGTTAGACGATAACGTATTGTCATATTTCTTTCAATAAAAGATCTTAACTTGGAAGCAATTAATAACCTATATGCTCATAAATATATCGACAGTAATTTTAATTAAAATTGCGGTATAATAGAAGTAAATTAGATAAAGAATGATCGAACAATTACTAGACACGCTTTAGCTATAACGGAAGTAACAATATAACACCAAATGATTACGGAAGATCAAACCAAGTTCAACAAATTAATCAATAATCACAGTCAACCGTCTAATAGTAGCTACTGAACTTTGGGCGCGTTTACCATGGTAGACGACTCGCAGTTCTACATAAATAAACCTTACTGATTTAGATCATTAAATACCGTTATGTAAAATTACTATAATCAGATATTTAGTCAATCAGAACGACAATGTTGATCCTTTAACACAATATACTTAAATCAAATTGTAAGATTAAAGAAATGTAATATATAAAAAAAACTATGGGCATTAATATAGATCCACACTAGTAGATTCAGCAGTTAATTAGATTCGTATAGGTAAGCTGTGCTTACACCGAAACAGTACCGAGTATAGTTATATCAGTACCATGCAGAAAACTGAAACACGCGATATGATACAACGCCGGAAAACTCTAAAACACGCAATCTAATATACGCTGGAAAATATCAATAACTTGCTGAAAATACACATGTGAAAATATCAGTAAGACGCCACTAACATTTTGCCGGAAAAGATCACGTAAATAGCCTAAACTTATCTTTACTGGTCTTCGCCGATATCACCTACGGCCTTCTGCACGTGGACTGCAGCTATGCACCTTGGGACCATGAACTCTCAGTGGCAATTGAGGTAATGCCATACCTCTACGGCTGCAGTTGGTACCAATAACACACAACCAACTGTATTGACTGGTAGCTACTTGGTTAGCTACTTAACCTCTCTTCAAGCAAAGCTCGCTCCAAACAAAAATAGCTTGCTCCAGATACACAACTCCAAGCAAAACAGCTCCAGCCAAAAATAATAGCTCCCAGGAAACAAATGGCTCCCAGGAAAAATCCCTGAAAGAGAATAAGCGCTAAGTATGCAATCTCTCACTGTAATATCAGACAGCCCCCTCTTTCAGAACACTCTCAACTCAATGAGTATTTAAAAATAATAATGACAGTCGTCTTGCCAAAATGCCAAGGTCACAATAAAGCCAATATCATATCCACCCTACAGGTGATAATCAAATACTAAGAAAAACTGACTAATAATATAATCACATTCTGCTCTTTTAAGAGTTTAGACCCCCAGGCAAAACCAAGCTTGTCCATTTATGACATTAATATGAAATCTAAACTTACTAAGCTTATGTACGATCTTACAAGTCCTTATAAGCAAAATTTAAAGTAGAAAAGAAATTTATCAAAGATTTTATACAGTTTTATACATTATACCCTATTATACAATACGGGTGCTCATAAGACAAAGAATCTGCTATAAGTGCTCGACTGCAACATCATACCGAAGACGGTATCAGAAACTATTATTCAATACGCTTGTCTTCCCAGCATATTACTTCTTGTAAAAATAATGAGTATAATTAATCCCGCTATGGCTGTTCTGGGCCTAAATTATCTTTTGTTTGACGATATTGCATGATATACGTGCAAGAATTAATAAATTTTCGAAAGTAACACTCTTTATATAGCAGTATTGTGCAGTATTTCAATTCTCCCTGAGACCCGTTAGAAAACTATAATGAAAAAACTTAACTCTGATAAAATAAATCCCTCCCTGTACAGAAAATAAATGAGAATGTACAAAATGTAAGATATGTATATTTATTTATCTAACTACGTAGGGTTTTTCAATGGTAATGACGAATTGGGGAGCAAACGCTCTCTTGTACAGGCATTCCTCGAGGTAGAAAACGGTGTACTTTGTTCCAGAATCCACTCCACGTGGCAAGTTACTAACCAAATATCTTGACTCAGGCAAAAACCAACCAATCCACAGTCAAGCCATAAACTACAACAACTATGCCACTTTATACCCGAAATAAGTATAATCCCCGTTTAGGGTGAATTACAAATTCTTAAACTTTTATCAGGCGGACGCACTACCTCCTTTGAGGGTTTTCTGAAGAAAGAGGACGATATCAAGCCAAAAACGACTAACTAACTCGTGAAATTCGATATTAAAAAGCTAGAAAAAAACTCGTACCGTAGGCCGGTTCTACACTGTCCTGTAATCATACGTAAATTACTCCAGCCGGTTGTCACCAAATTTACTAACATCTGCAATATGCAATGAAACGTACCTAAGGCTGTATGATATTATGCATTGCTGGTAGGACAAAGAAATCCAACGATATATTCATCATTGACAATGACCAAACAAACAGAAACCATCTCGTTCCGGCCGGCGCCCTTTACAACTTTTAACATCCAATCTGTTCAACACATTCAATCGAATCGAACCTAAACGTGCCTTAAGCTAGACCCGTTTTTCCCTTGCTGAAACCTCGCGAAACGATTCGAGCGACGTTGCCAAGTTAGGGAATATACGCATTTGCTAAAACATCCTGACTGCATATAATTAAAGCGAAAGCGAAAAACAGTCATTTAATATCAAACTGACGATAGCACATCAATTAATTATGTATTTTCCTATTGGCCTAAATCGTAACCACGTCAAAATCGCAGGACGACCGCTTAGCGAATATAATATCTGGCAACGTTCCAAGAATATTTATTTTCATTTATTGCCATTCGTCCATAGGCAACCAACAATTCTTTTAAGGCATATTACCGCCGAGAAGGAAATTATTCGCAAGGTAAATGATTTAATTGAAGTGCACTGCTATATACTTAAATGTTTTCTTGATAGCGATGTAGAATACGGTACGATGTAGTGACTGAAATTACGTACTAACCCAAACTAGCTTGTTTCAGTTTATTCCTCTAACAGCCCGATAAGGCACTGGTCGTTCGACAATCATGCAAGATTAAGGGTGGAATCACTGGCTTTATTTGACTTCTATCTGTTACATATTTTTCAAGCTAAATTGTCATGTAACACACTGCGCCGGCTTTTGACAAAAAAACCTCGTAAAACCCGACTTCAATTTATGATTTGTTTTTCTCTTTTTCTTTCTTTACATCCCAAAACCGAATGCATAAGGTCTAATGAAATAATAATTTAAATAAACCCCACAGCTAAGGTTTTTTCTATCCAATATCCTAAAATAATCAGTTTGAAAATATGCCCGCGAAGACACCAAATATTAGTCGAAAAATCAAGAACCGCAGATAATTTATTATAATTTTGTAGCCTCATCACTGAGTGCCTCTCACATTCGTCTCCATTTTACCAATAATTATATATAAAATATCATTCGCACCATGTCCCAAGGTTCTGCTGCTACGTGTCAGCTTCAGCCCGAATTCGGAAATATTAAATCGGCATTAAATTGACTGAACCCTGAACACCGAGATATCCCGTAGAGATTTCAAGCAGAGCATCAAACACTCTGACGTCAAAGGGTAATTGCAGAATAGTGCATGATTGCACCGGGATTTAATCGCGAACTGCCTTTAGATTTCCTGTGATGCTTATCGCCTGGCGAACAGTTATATTTGCTGGGCGACACGCAGACTTGAATCTCATTTACGAAATTCACAATAGTAATATATTGTCATTTGCTAATAAAAGTTGGTTAGGGAATTGCCGGATAGCTATTAACTATGAGGAATGTGCAAGTACTAATGTCACGAACTTATGATGTTCGTGTCGATATCCCCGTGTGGGGTTGCTAGTCCCCCATCGGGCGCCTCCCCAGGTGGCGGATAGGGGAATGCTCAACAGATATGCTGGGTACCTGGGAAATAAAATACTCGGAGCGGACCAAAACTAGCACAGGACACGACGGAACTCCATGGCAGGAGCGGTACTCCAACAGCGTTAGATTGGGCGGCTGATATCCACACCTAGGAAAGCAACGGGAAGCTACCTAGGTAGCTTCCCGTTGCCCCAGAATACTTACTATGGCTGGAAACGAAAATACCAAGGCCCTCAGTCCCGGACACCCCCTTAATGGGGAGAGGGTGCTAAGAATCTCCCGGTCACCCAGTATCCTAAAAGGTACATCACGAAGAAGAATAGACACTGAATCGACTTCTTCAACAGTAGGTATAGTATGTATGTTCTGAGGCCTGCACAGTAGGAAAAATCGACCACGTGGGCAACGCCATTTTTAAGGCGTGGCATTTTTTATTTATTTATTTTTTTTTATTTTTTTTGACCACGTGGGCAACGCCATTTTTAAGGCGTGGCATTTTTTTTATTTATTTTTTATTTATTCTTTTGAACCACGTCGGCTATGCCATTTTTATTTTTAAGGCGTGGCATTAGATAGTTGACAGATGACAAATGATAGCTGACAAATGACAGTTGATGACTTGTGTAGAACAAAAAAGACTCACGTGGGCTACATCATATTTAAGGCGTGGTATCGGACATTTGACGTTTGACAAATGACAGTTGAAAAATGATAGTTGACGACTTGCACAGTGACAAACATGGCCGACCTGGGCTACGTCATATTTAAGACAAACTCGGTCATCATCGGACGCTCCGATTCGAATTCTTGTCTATGTAACGATTATTTAACATCAGAGCAATCATAAACGTGTTTAGTATCGTATAATACCTAGCCTAGTAACGTACTGTGAAAAATGTCTGAGCAGAAAATAGTTTCTATCGATATACAAGGTTTCCCATGCTCAGGAGGATTTATTCCTAAAGATCTTGCTATCTATGATGGAGAACGAATTTGTAATTTACTATTCAAGCCACCTTATTGCAAGCAGCTATTGAGAGAAGAAGATCTGAAAGTAGTTACATATTTAGAAAATAACCACCATGGTTTACTTTAGGAGTCTGGCTTCATAGACTTAAATGAGCTACAAAAAGTTTTACTGGATATGCTAAAAATGTATGACAATCCAAAAATAATGATCAAAGGCGACGTAAAGATGGGTGTTATAAAGAAATTTAATGATGTGAAACAAACAAATATTCAAGGTCCCTATGAAGAGTGAACCAAAGTTGTCTAGATTTAAAAAAACGCCAGAATGTTGTTTTCACAAAGATAGTGGCATTTGGCATTGTGCCTTAAACAATGTTAAACTATTATATAATTTTAGATTCTGTGTTTTAAATGACATGTGATTAACAATAATGATAATAAACCAAACAACAGAAAAAAATGTAGTTTCATTTCCTTTCGTATCGTGAAAAGCTAGTCTATACTAAGAAATAAAACACAAAATACATGGTTATATACATTTATTAAGCATCCATACTGCAGAGTTTATTTACATCCTCAACAATTTTATGTGGATTAATATGAAACATATAATAAGATAAGTCGGTAATATTTAAATTACAATACTGTTTGATTATATCTAAATAATTATCTTCAGTCATACTAGACACTTTTACATATTTTAATACATCGTCATAAAAAGTCCTTAAATCTAATTCCTTAAGTAATCTTAACTTAAAACATACTAATT
>MU193928.1:954-21367 GCA_016904865.1 Pissodes strobi | reverse complement strand
GCATCTAGCTCTTTAAGGATTTTACGAATATGACGGTGATGAAATTTAACTTCTGCCATGGTAGTGTTGATGTTCGATATGGCGGAGAGAGCCTTGCCTTGGGGAACGTCTAAGGTAGAGTGCGATGACCATAAATTCCTGGAGCCACTGGGGCATTGCAAAAGTTTGTTCCTGATCCTTTGATTGTGTTTGTCCTTAGTTTCGTCCACCACATGTTTGTATTCGTTTCTCGCTTCGAGAAAATAATTGCGATTTTCAGCGGCCTGATTTTGCTGCTAGTACTTGTAGGCTGGCTGTTTCTTACCTACAGCTCTTTCGCATCTGCTGTCGATTCAGGACCTTTCTTTTGACGGTAACTTGATGGAATTTGGGATGTATGCTGACATTCCTGAGGAGATTACTTGCGTAATCTCCTCGTAGCAGACTGACGGGTCATCAGTGCCGAAGCAGACGTCGAGCCAAGGAAAATCTAGGTAGAACTCCCTTAGATCGTCCCAGTTTTCAGAATTGTAAAGCCAGATTTTGCGAGGCAATGGTGGATCCTTCTGAATAAGTGGCAATTCACAAACCGTTGTAATAAGTTTGTGGTCGGAAGTATTCGCCCCTCTCTGAGATTCTAGTTGGTTCGTCTACAAGTTGAAAAATCGCGCAGCTGATGGCAAATGCTTTAGCTTCTCTACCTTGTTATCGGTCTTATTGTGTTGTTTGAGTCAGTCCAATAACTTTGCGTCAAAATCTGCAATTTTCCGTACATCCAGCAAAAAGCTACGAAAAATGACATTTAGGATCTTCCTATTTAAAGATCGTTATTTTCTTTTTTGTTTTTAAGCCACGCCCTAAAAGCATCGTGGGCAAGATTTGGAGGTGAATTATTATCGCTATCAAGTAGTGTGGTCGATATCTGCGATATTGCTTGTCTGCCATTTTTCGCACATCCAGCAATAAACATCAAAAAACTTCAACATATTCGAATCTCCCTTTTTGAACATCGTCCTTTTTTTGTTTTTAAGCCACTCTATAAAAGCATTGTGGGCAGGATTTGGAGCTGAATTATCATTGGTATCAAGAAGTGCCGTGGAAATCTGTGTTTTTGCGTGTCTGTCATTGTTTGCACATCCGGCAACAAACTACGAAGAATTACATATTCGGATCTTCCTGTATAAAATTCGTCCTTTTCTTTTTTGTTTTTAAGCCACTCCATAAATGTAGCAAAAAAAGGAAAAGGCCTACTACTCCCAAACCTCACAAAAACTTGATTTTTTCACAGAACTGGCGGCCTATTAGCTTGCTCTCATCATTGAGTAAGCTGACGGAGAAAGTTATGCTGCTGAAATTAAACACACACATAACACCAAACAATCTGGTCCCAAATGAACCAGTTTGGTTTAGAAAAACTCACAATATTGAGCTTCAACTAGCCAGGCTGGTCGAAGAGGCGACTAGAGAACGGCAAAGATGGGCATTAACCGGAGTTGAAGTCCTCGACGGCGACGTCAGAAAAGCTTTCGACAAAGTCTGGCATGAAGGACTTATACACAAACTAGACAGAATACACAAATTACAATTGTCACTAGCAAAACTCATAGCATAATCCCTAAAATACAGGACTTTCGTAATACAAATAAACACAGTTCTATCTACAACAAGGCGCATAGAGGTAGGAGTCCCCTAAGGCTCCCCTTTGTCGCCGACAGTATACTCACTATGCACAACGGACATACCAAGACACCCAAACTCAAAACTTTCCATATACGCAGATGACACCTGCATATTCTCAATAAACAACAATTACAAAAAAAACATACAGTAACACCTAGACCCCATAAACGAATGGGCTGAAACATGGAACATCAAAATAAACGATGATAATGTTCGCCCAGCCGAAACGCATGCAATTGCATGCGTTTCGAGGGTCAACAACGGCTGGGCGAACTATAAAACTCAGGCGATGCTCATAAGCACAAAACATAATAGACAAATTCCAAATATAACAGAGCAAGATTCAATAATTAGATGGCCAGACTCAGTAAAATATCTAGCGGTAACCCTAGTAGCAAACTTTCTTTCAATAAACATATTCAAATAAAAGTAAAAGAAGGCATTGCCGCCAAGCAAGCTTTCTTTCCAATAATAAACAGAAGAAAAGCAAAATGTCAATTAAGAATAAATTACTTCTATATAATTAAAAGTATTAAAGCCCAAAGTACTTTATGGAGCCATAGTATACACACATACACACAAAACTAACAAAAATAAACTTCAAACATCCTAAAACAAAACACTACAGGTATGGTTCCGCTTGTGCGTCCGACGCACAAGCGGAACCATACCTTTAGACATATAGTGAATGCACCTTGGTATGTCCGCAACATAGACATAAAGAACGATCTCAAAATCGACACAATCAACAGCTACTTGACAGGAAAACGCACAAGATTCCTGGAACAAGTTCACAATCACACAAATCCAAACACATTAACACATCCAAACAGAAGACCACACAAAAGCTTACTTACTACTACCACCAGAGCAATAAAACTCACAAGCACGCATACTAAAATGACACAGCATATACACAGACATATGAACAAAAACCCATAAAAATCATAAAAAAAACAATAAACCCAAAAAATATCATTCTCAATTTTCAAAACTTTTTCAAATACGTTTTCAAAATTTCTCAAAATGGCTCGTAATTTTCAATAATTTTAAAATTTTCAAAATTTTCAGAACAAAAATTAATAAAAAATCAAAATGTCAAATTACAACAATTTTTAAGTTGAAAATTTTCAATAACAGCTGGGGACCAGAGCATCGCTGATGCCTTAGGCTACGATTACAGTGCAAGCGATTTCGCGCGAATTATGGATCGCGCGTGTATGCGCTTATTCCCGCGAAAAAGCAATTTTTAAGGTTCGCGCGATTGAAAGCGATTTTATGAGTTTCATTGAAGCATAGGACGCGAAAGGTCTTATTTCAAGATATGGATATCGAAGAAGAATTTTGTCTATCTGATAGTTCGGTATTGAGATTATCTGCATTTAACAAGAAACATAGGCGGTTTTGGGTTAACGAAATATACGCAAACCATCATTTAAGTGAATATTATCAGATTTTTGAAGAGTTAAAGTTGCAACCGATAAAGTTCTTTGAATATTATCGAATGAGTTATGACACCTACTCTTATATATTGAATGCAATAGAAGAGGCAATAAGAAAACAGTGCAACTTCAAAGAATGTATTTCTCCATCCGAAAAGCTAACAATAACATTAAGGTAAGTAAAACTTATAGTAAAACTAGGGTAATTTAAATTTTAACCAGTGAAATTGGTAACATATGTTGCAATAATATGGTCTTCTCGGTAGTCTTGCTGTTCCTCCTCTGGTATCTCATTTTTAGGAATAAGTTTATTTCTGTTCGATGAATTGGAATGCTGG
This sequence comes from Pissodes strobi, assembly GCA_016904865.1. Taxonomy (NCBI): domain Eukaryota; kingdom Metazoa; phylum Arthropoda; class Insecta; order Coleoptera; family Curculionidae; genus Pissodes; species Pissodes strobi. The sequence goes on along the minus strand of MU193928.1, from coordinate 17,928 downwards.
GATATGGAAGGTTGAGAGAAAAGTGTAGGTGAAAACTCATACCAGGTCGATTGAGTTGAAGAAGTAGGTGATGGTTCTGATAGAGGAGTAGTATTAGTAGAATATGAAGCTTAGACCCCGGAAAATCTATTTGGAAAAATTACGTGACCTGATGGCTGACTTTTGTAGGATGTGATCTCGTTTAGAAGAACTTGCTGCAGCTGTAACTGCACATGGAGCATTCTTTCTGCTTTTACGTTTTTGAAATGAGGTAGTAAACTCATTAAAAAATGGTAGTCATAATCTTTATGTATATATGTTTCTACTTTTCTTTGTTTAAAAAAATTTAGTTTTTCTTCTTCTAAAGCAAGCATCTTCGTTTGGATATCGTTTTGCAGGTTTCGCTGGCAGATTTTGTTGTTTCTTGCTTGAGGGTTCCTGTTTCTTACGTGTTGGCTCCTGCTGTTGTGTTTCAGGCAATGAATTTCGGTCTTCACTAGATCGTTTAGATTAGTTGGCAATACTCGCAGAGTGTAAAACCTGTATTGCGGCATTCGCATAGGGATCTTCGGTATTTTGCGTGTTAGGAGACTCTGGTTCTGCGTCTAGTCCTTCATTTGATTCCTCGTTTACTGGTAGTAATAAATTCTTTCTAGGTAGCGAAATATTTTCCGAAGTTTTCCGTGGCGTCATTTGATCTGCCAAAAAATACAAACTCTCGAAGTATGGCCAAGAAGAACTACTTTTTTCCCCTCCTGCTGCACCGGATTGTTTGTATTTAATAATAGTTTTCTGATACTCCTTTCGAAAGGTATCTCGTAATTCTTTGCATTTGAATTTTGATATTTCACCTAAAAGTGTAAACAAAAAATATATAGAAAAGATATAAATAGATACTACGATAAGAATATTTACTTTGTAAGATATACAGGGCGATTCAGTCAATAATGCAATCATTTTAAGGGAAGTCGAAAAAAAATTGTTTTTCGATTATCTGCCTTTATCCAGATATTTTTAATACTTTTATTTTTTTTTAACCAGATATTTTTCCGAATATTTATATAAATTCGGGTTAAAACGTTCGTCGACGTCTTCCGATCTCCAGTCTCCATTGATCCCTATCCATCCATAAATCCTGCATATCCTTTAAAATCATATTTAATGAAACCATATTCTAAACGAAATCTTTCACGCGAAGAAGAATTTTTTAGTTACAGACTCTCACGGAGTCGAAGAACGGTAGAATGTTCATTTGGAATAATCGCAGCAAAGTGGAGACTTCTTAACATAGGTTTGTTAAAAATGTCATCCTGACAAGGTTATTGCGTATTACATAACATTATTATAGACAGAGAAGGAATCAATCAGTCCAATTTATTACAATTCGAGCTATTCAAGTCACAAAGTAATCACAATTCCACATCACGTGTAAAAACAGATCTGCCAATAGGGCATACGACGTACGAGACACATTTAAACAATATTTAAATAATTCTGTTGCCACTTCTTCCTATAATTTCCGTGATTTATCACGGTTGTGGTAGCCCTTACTCTTTTGGTCCCACAATAGCCTTCTGTCAAACACCAAGAAAATAAGTTTTTCACTATCCATATTGAAAATATCTCTGGTCACTACTTTAAACAATCGTGCGATCGCAATCAGTTCGCGCGAAAAAACAAACCTGTTTGAACTTCTAGCGGCAAGCAGCGATTCGCGCGACTAATTCGCTAATACTGCATTTGTTTGTGTAGGTTTGATAGTTCGCGCGAATACGTGCAATTTCGCGCGAACCATGATTCGCGCGAAATCGCTTGCACTGTAACCGTAGCCTTAGGCCGGGTCCCGACCTAAAAAGGGGGGTGTACAGGGTTAAAAATACTGCGTGGGGTAGCTCGCCGTATAGGCTCCATGCACAGAAGTAGAGCCAAGCGGTAACTCCCCGTACATCTTTTGTAGCCTTTCCTGGGTTGGTTGATATAGACTTGCAGAGAAATCTGCAAAATCCGAATCAATCAGGCTCGCCTAGGTGTCTACAGCGATGCTCTAGTCTGCTCAAACGCAAAAATCATAAAACTCACTCCTTCACTGACGGGTTCCAAGCATTTCATCCTCCTTACGTTTATTCGAAAGCGAGAACACACCAAGACATAACACAAATCCAAGGACTTCAAGCCAGCAAAGAACAGAACAGAGCAAGAGTGCCAACGGCACTAGCTCAATGCGAAAACACAATAGCCATAAAAGCATCGTGGGCAGAATTTGGAGCTGAATTATCATCGGTATCAAGAAGTGACGTGGAAATGTGTGCGATTTTGCTTGTCTGTCATTTCTTGCACATCCAGCAATAAACTACGAAAAAATTACATATTCGGATCTTCCTTTTTAAAAATCGTCCGTTTCTTTTTTGTTTCTAAGCCACTCCATAAAAGCATCGTGAACAGGATTCAAAACTATCGCTATCAACAAGTGTCGTCGAAATCTGCGATATTACTTGTCTGCCATTTTTCGTACATCGAGCAATAAACTAGGAATAAATTATATTTATATTCAGAACTTCCTTTTTAAAAATAGTCCTTTCCTTTTTTGTTTTTAAGCCACTCCATAAAAGCATCTGGGGCAGTATTTGGAGCTGAATTATCATCGCTATTAAGAAGTGCTTTTAGGTTGTCTGGACTAGGTTTGCTCTTGGCATAAAGAAGAATGTAATCTAAATAACTGGCTAAGTAATATTTCTTCTTTGCGTTAGTTTCAGAGCCGCTTGGCGTTTTTTTAGCGATCTTATTTCTCCATTATTCACCTTTCATTCCAGTTTTATTGTGGAACAGCTGGAAAGATAGTTAAAGAGACAACAACTGCAATAGGTATGGAATAGTTTACAGCCTTTGTTTATGCCAATTTCTGCTCAGGAGATCTAAACACTCTGGAAACGTTACGAAGAATTGTGGAATTTTTCCAAATTGAAAAACACATTTGTGTTAAAAAGTTTGCCAATAGCGGTTCTAGTAATTTTAATTATAAAGGTTTCTTTTCAATGGTATTAATGGCTGCTGCGGATGCTGCTTATTCATAACTAGTGTGGTGAGCCCTTTTTTTATATGTACGGTGATGAGGATTTTCTATTGTCTACCTACCTAATGAGTAATGAGACCAAACCCTCAAATAATTTTAAACCCAACAAGAAGAATTTTAATTCTACGCTCTCACGTGGAAGAAAAATTGTCGAATGTGCATTTCAAATACTAGCGTCAAAGTTGGTATATTATTTGAAGGTCAAATCTGGTTGACATGTTATTAAAATTAAATATTAAAATATTATAATAAAATTAATTAATTAATTAAATAATATTAAAATTAATAAACATATTTTGGCTTATATGTATGTTTTACCACTTCCGCCACACCCTTCCATGCTTTTCTGTAATATTTCTTTTACTATATTCAGATAAAGTAGAATTCCATATGCAAGGGCGATTCTCTATCGCCTTAACAAAACAATATTTAACAGAGGGTCTTGAGTAGCCATATTCGCTGTGTTGTTTTCCTCCGAATCACCAGTAAGTACTGCGAAAAGATATGCATAGAATACCGCTAGCATTTTTTGTTGGCAGACATGTGCAAGTGCTGCACTGATGTTCCTTAGTTCTGATGATATCCAGGTGATTATATTGTTTTTATGCGGCAAAAGTCTATACGCGGTATTTACCTCATGTCGTATATTGGATGTTTGATGGATCCTTGATGTGCGACCTGCCTAAGTGCGGTTGTACACTAAGGAAAAATCAAAACATGCAACACGCAACGTGCCACCTGCAGTAAATACCGTATGCTGCTAACCCTCGTAGACAAGTATGGTAAAATTGTATACACTTGCAGTATTCAACATGTCGTCATGCGAGGAGGATGTGGTTGCCGCTTAGCAGTTTTTGCACCAAATCTATGTAAACGTAAGATGAATCACCTATATTGGATTTATACATTATTTGTTTATGATCTACAGCCCAATCCAATACCTAACTGTTGTAATGAACAACTGGCCCTCCATCCGGAAAAATTTATAAATAATTTCATAGATTAAATCAGTTTTAGAGTATTAGTGGAACATATAGGACCAAGAATAGAAAAACTAGATACCCACAACTAAGAGGCAATTTCTCCAAGAGAACGTTTATTGATAACATTAAGGTATAAATTACAAAAATAAAAGATCATATTCATAGGAAAACATATTGTTTTTATCCGATCGGACGAAAAACGACACCTTTCGGATGTGTTTTCTCACCGCAAAAGTCATGATTCCAGTATATTGTATTACATGCAATAACTGTACAAGAATAGAAAATAACAGTCCGGGAATGTAACATTTCTGCCATATTCAAACGCCTTGTTTTCCAGATCTGACGTCTATCAAAAGTAACATTTAGCTATAGTTTCCGTAGCTACGTAATAAACTTCAAGCTCGCTCGATTCAAAACTTGATATTATGTTGAGTTTAAATTTAAAACACCGTTTTTATTTACAGTAATATTTGGCTCTATTTATACGTATTCTAATTAATTTCGATCGGATAAAAAATAGTATGTGCAACTCGTAGGAAAAGCACATTTCTGGACTCCTGTGTTGCTGGCCTCGGCTGCGCCTCGTCCAGCAACTACCACAGTCGTCCAGGAATGTTTTGCTTTTCCTCCTAGTTACACAATAAACTATTCTTATAATCGTCTAACTGTTTACCAATTATTTTCATTTCTCGGAAAACTGTTTGAACATCGGTAATTATTTCCCTCTTCTTCCATTGACCATTCGCATCTTGACACATTCTGTACTGGAATTCTGGGGCTTGGCATGGGACACTGTACACTCTGGACAGACTCACTTCGACTTGGTCTTGCACAATATACAAAAGACGATGATGAACTTCCATTTGAAGCTGGTGAATGAGACGGCGGAATATCCTTATCTTCAAATATATCATCTATTAACCCTATAACTTTTTGCCGAAATCTTCTATTTTGCTTAACCGTCATTTTAATCATATCAGGTAACAAACTGCGTGAAAATAACATATTTGCTTGCTCGTTTAAATCATTTTGCTATTACTATCTCTGTCTTGCTTATATTTCATCCATTTTAGAAAGGCATCATCAGCGGGATTTAAAGTTGCCGAGAAATGTTGAAAATGTTTTCTTTTTGTGAAATTACTTGTAATTTTTTGCTACGATAACAGATTTGTCAGTAGCTATATCTTGCGAGGATTCTTCATTTGTCATATCAGCTGGTGAATTTGCGGATCATTCTACTGAATGCCTTGATTTTCTTGAGTGACTTAAAATTCTATAGTATGATTTGTATGGTCATCCGAATCGCTATTGGCATCTGCAGAACTTTCAACGGAGTTCCTCACCGATGTCAAGTTGTTATCACCGGGTTTGTTTTTTATGTAGAGTAATAGGAAATACAAATATTCATTTAAGTAATACTTTTTTCTTGCATTGTCACCAGAGGTGCTTGGTGGTTTTTTAATAGATCGCTGAAATGCTCCTCTTATATTTCGCCAAAGTTCGCGACATTTGGACACTGAAAAAGAAAATACTCTATTAACCATTTATTTTAAACTAAAAATTAGTGACAAAGTATAATTTTTTTTCAGGTATTTAGCAACAGGTGGGAGTTTCAAGAGTCTCGCATTCCAGTTTTATAGAGGAGATACTACTATTGACAGAATAGCCAAGGAAACAACTGTTGCTATTTGGGAAGGTTTCCAACCATTATTTATGACTACGGCTGATGAGGAAATATGGAAACGCAATGCTCAACGATGGCATTACACATGTGTAAAAAAATTGCCAATAGAACCAGTAATTTTAATTACACAGGTTTTTTTCTATGATATTGATGGCTACTGCTAATGCTGATAGTTTATTCATAACAATTGATGTCTTTTTTATGGCAGTGGCACACACACTAAAGGGAGATCCTATGGCGCTCGACGAGCGGTGTGTGCGAATATGTTGATTGACACGGTTCTTTAATAGCTGTAGGTTCTAATTAGGGGGAAACAGATGTCCTGGGAGTAAGTTCCACAGTGATGCAGTGCGCCAGACAAAGGAGTTCTTAATGTAGATGATTTAGGACTCAGGGGAGATGGGGCTATTTTTAAAGCGTCCCATATTGGTGAATTATTAAGAAAATAAAAATAGGAATTCCTGGACCAACACATTTAACAAATAATATTAATGAAGAGCTTTTCCTTTATTACTTACGCGGAGATGAAGCGTTTCCTTTATTGCCATATTTAATGAACCTTTATCCACGAAGACTTTTGTCGGTTACAAGAAGAATCTTCAATTTCAGACTTTCACAGGGAAGAAGAAGTGTCGAGTGTACATTTGGAATTTTCGTATCGAAATTCGGTATATTCGAGGGACCAATATATTGTGAGGAAGAAATCGTAAAAAATGTGTAGGCTCCTTGCCTTTTCCATAATATAATTAGAATAGGTTCGGGAAGAAAAATTCACCAGTTCAACGCCCTTTGAAGATAATTTAAAACATCCACAAATATATGAAATTTAAGACGGATATCGTGAAGCAACACTAGCAATGAAATTTCCCAAATCACTAGCTCACTATTTTATGACACCAGAAGGTTCAATACTAACACAATGGAAATACGCATAGATTCTTGGATAAACTAACTTGCTAATAGCTTTAACACAAATAAACTATATTTACCTGAGTGTTTTACTTCATTTACAACCGCCCATGTGTTTCTGTTAAATTACGTCTGCTGTACTCCGTTAAACTATAATTTCAAGCGCAGGAATAATTTTCGTTTACTTTAATAAAATTCATATTGAAAGTTGGATTGTCAGCCATTTTTATTAACAATACTCTAGACCTTCTTTACCCAAACACGGAACAAATACTGTATCGAGACATGCACAGAAAACTGCATGAGGTGTATGTTGTAAGACACATGCGTACGCTGCACCGATGTGCGATGGTTCTGACGACATCTACGTTTTTAAATTTGTATGTGCGGCATACGTTTACCCGCGGTATTTACTTCATGTTGCACGATACGTATTGCATGTTTGATGTTTCCCTGGTATACGACTGTCTCGAGCTGTCTCCAACAATGCGTTGAGTTCATGAGATCGAAAATATTTGTGATGAAATATTGCGTTCTTGCATATCCTACGTTAAACAACATTACCGTTTTGACCTATTCGTTTACAAAATTTAATCAACCAACAATTAATCGCTCCAAATGATTCAATATTCTTCACTGTGAACTGCGGGGGCAATGGCTAAGCAGTTATTTCATCATATGGTTTTTCTTTTATGACTTTGAATTTCATTATTTATCATTTAATGCCAACCGGCAGAATAATTGAATTTATCGCCCTTACGTGACCTAATGTTTTCCTGGTCGATGCAATATATAGGCAATCGACTTTATAGCTATAGAAAGATCGCCTGTGTTGTTTAGACAAATATCGCTGAATAATAACTGTTTGTCAAAAAATATCTGTTTATATATAAATTGGGATGTAATATACGTCGTAATATACGTCGCGTTAATATAATTCAGTATTTCAATCCTTGGTCCTTATGTAGGAATAAAGAGCTTTGCGGATGCATAAAAATTAATCGAAGAAAATACGTCATGCTAGTATAATTTATATAATAAGCTATTATCGAATTCTTATCCTACTTCGGTTTATATAAACAAGCGTTTATGCCAGTTCTGCACCGAAGTTAAAAAAACAATACCATGTGCCCCATCTATCAGTTCAAAATTCAACAGCTCCAACCACTCAAAGCACTGACAACAAAGACATTTAAACCCGCACCAGCCCCAGCTCACCCCGCCTGGGAAAGCAGTAGATCATCAGGCAACAGAGGAGAGGCAGCGAGGAGGTACGAAGAACACTTTCCGACCCTGAACCAAGAGAAGAAAACATAAAATCTAAGGTTAGTGTTTGAGAACGACAATTTTCAAATTTTGAAACGAATTTTTTAGCACATAATATAAATTTGATTGTCTTGAGTAGGAATGCTATTTAAATGTATTGAAAAGTCTTTATTAATATTTTAGAGGGATATTTAATTATAAAAGATTAAAAGTCAATAAAGTTCCATCAACATACCTCCAATTTTTTTGTTCAGACTGATTGGGTATCAAAACTGGTGGGTATGAAGAAAAAGTAGCGACAAATTCGAACACCAAAACTCTGGCACGCGCAGTCACAGAATTGACGTATGAAACGTATGGAAACCGGTTTAAATGACCAAAATAAATTGGAACTAGCTGAAAGTAACCGAAAGTTTTTTGAATGGCTAACCAAAAGTAACAAAAAACACCAAAACGGGCTAAAACGTATAGGAACAGATTAAAAATATGGAAGTAAGTTAAAACTAACCTAAATAAACTGAATTTTGGCGACTAACCAGCACTAACCAAAAACGTTAAAATTGGTCATAATTAAGGTATCGGAACCGGTTGAAATGATTAAAATAAGTTGGAACTAACTCAAAGTAACCGAAAGTTGATTGAATGACTATAACCAAAACTAACTAAAAGAAGCCAAACCTATTAGAACACATTAAAAATGTTAAAGTAAATTAAAACTAACCCAAATTAACCGAATTTGCCTCTTAACCAGAAGTAACCAAAAACGTTAAAATTGCTTATAGCGTGCACTGAAAAAAAAATTATTTGACCCAAATAAAAATGGAGTTTATTCAAGCAAATATTTGTTTGATAATGGCCAAACAAATATTTGCTTGAATAAAAATTAATATTTATTTGATTTATTTTTAAGATTTTCTTTGTTCCAAATAAATATTTATTGCGAACAAACAATATGATTTTATAATCGTTGTTCACATCAAACAAAGAAAACTTTAAAACAAATAAAATTATTTTGATTCAAATACGAGAAATTATTTCGTACAAACACCCAAAACATTGGTTTAAATACCCGGCCTAATCAAATTAAAACACAAAGCTTTTGGAACAAATATGACATATATATGTTCTAAAACCTTTGTGTTTTGATTGAAATCTGAGGTATATTTGTTCCAAAAACTTTGTGTTTTAATTTAAATAGGTCGGTTATTTAAACCAATGTTTTGGGCATTTGTACGAAATAATTTCTCTTATCTGAATCAAATAATTTTTATTTGCTCAAGCCTGTTCAACGTTTCAATATATAGCTTAATAAAAACACTGTTATTATTATTAAGACGTATTTAGGTTTCACGTTTTAGCTGAAATAAACTATATGTCTTAGTTTTCTTTTAATTGCAAAAGAATCCAAATTCCGAACCCTATCTAACCCACCGATTTGTAAATGATATGTGAGAACACTAACCTTTGAATTACCAAATTCATGACAGGAACAGTTGCCCACAGTAAATAAAATAAAAGTTTAAAAGGGATATCCAAGAAACAGTTTTATTCAAAGGTATTAAAAACAGAGAACAAAACGAGTATTTCCAAAATATAAATAAAAAATATAATCAGATTATTTTGTCTCTGTTTATCACTGGTTTTGAAAACTAAATCATTTTTATAATGAAAAAAACTATTATCATAAGCTAAAAACATCTTTTTTCTAAATATTAGATAGGAAGATAAACATATTATGGGATAAGTTTGTACTACTTATTAATATTACCGGTAACTCACTAGTTTTTATAAAAAATACTAAAATTCTAGAGTTCATAAAAATTTTATCATATAAAAATAGTGAAAGGCAGTAACATTTTACTTAATCAAACTAATAGGACATACAACTACCTCTCAAGATCCAGTGTAATGAGCATTGAACGGAAATGGCACAAGATGTCACCGATTCTATTGTTAGTAACGGCATTAAACCGATTTCCATCAGGCCACGTAAAACTTCGATGCCGTCAATATTTTGATCTAAAAATAAAACAACAATAACCAAAACAAAAAATAATAGAAACAAAACATTGTGACTGTTGTTCATGATGCTATTTGAATAGCCCGTTATATTGTTTAAAAGTATGTCATCCATTTAACAAAATTAATATATATTTTTAAATACTATTAGATTTAATCGAAATAATAAACAATTTGCTTCAAAACTGTACTTCCATGGATCAACCAATTATTTATTCAGATTAAATAAATAGGGTTTTGAAATACCTATCAATTCATATTATATTATGTAGGTACATACAAGAACGAAAAGGACGCCATTGAACTTGTACAACGTAAAAAGCAAAATTACTCAAACAAGATCGTACGCCAAACTGCCTAAGCGTACTGTTATACACTATTGTAGGCGTATATCGCGTGCATTTATCTGCATTTCTAGGTAGTAACAGCAGAAAACAGTTTAATTAGGTACTAGTAAAACTCACGCCATTTTAATTATGAGAGAACGCTTCTTATTTGCAAACGATTGATTATGTACCTAGCTAAGTAATATAATAAAAATGTAACTTACCCTGAAAGGAGGGCACAAATGACCCAAGTCGCACTTAATTAATGTATTTTCCATCACAAATACTAAAAAAATAGCGACATTGGGTGGATACACTCTATAAAATTTCCCTATACGACGGCAACAGGAATGAAACTGAACTAAGGGCCCGAGACGGGGACTGGGAAGCGTAGAGCGTCGACGCGGCTGCGCAACTGTTACGAATTGTAAGAGAGATATTTGATCAAATATTCACAATCTTTAATTTAAAGCAACCCTTATTTGTTTTAAATAATGGAGAGGTTTCGTATCTGTAAATCTTTAACGCGAATAAATATGGGTTTATATGAAAAAAAAAGCCTTGCTATCACAAGGCAAAGAAAAAACCAAGAAAAATCAAACACGCCCAAGTATTTAAATTAAAGAAATTTTGTTTAATCTAAATAATTTTTATTTAAAGCAAATAAATAAAAAGCAAAGAAATATTTATTAAGGTTTTTTCCTCACATTTTTATCAGTGTACCGACACCGGATCAAATGGCTGAAATATATTAAAACCAACTGATATTTCTCGAATGTTGATTGAACGACTAACCCAAAGCTAACCAAAAGCACCAAAAAAGCTAAAACGTATCGAAACATTAAAAATACTAAATTAAGTTGAAACTAACCCAAAATAACCGAATATTGGCGACTAGCTAAAATGAAACAAATACATTCAAATTGGTTATAATAACGTACCGGAATCGGTTCTTAAATAAATTGGAATGACTAACTAAAAGTAACTAAAACACCAAAAGAGGGCTAAAACGTGTTTTGGCGACTAACTAAAGTTAACAAAAACTTTTAAACTCGCATTTAAATTGGTTATAATAGCGTGTCGGCACTAGTTCAAATTACTAAAAAAATTGGAGCTAACTGAAAGTAATCGAAATTTGATTAAATGACTAACCAAAACTAAGCAAAAGTGAATAAAAGCACCAAACGGGCTAAAAGATATCAGAACAGATTAAAAATGTTAAAGTAAGTTAAAACTAACCCAAATTAACCCAATTTTGGCGACTAACCAAAACTAACCAAAAACATTATAATTGCATATAACCGGAACGAACCGGTTTAAATGACTACACACATAGAAAAGATCTCTTGATCTAAAAACAGCGAGGAGTTCAGATCATTCCTCTCCTTATGAAGAAATAAATATTTATTTTGAAATACTTTTCCTCGCCATAAGAACGTGTGAAGTTCAGATATATTTTTTTTGATTTGAATCCGCTGATGTGAAGAAATACTTTTCTCGACATAAAGTAATATTCCTTTGCCACATATGAAAGTCAATATGCTCTTGGAATAACGTCAATTCCCTCAGTTTGAGAACTCTTTTCTATATGTGTAATATATATTAAAACTGACTGAACTCTACCGGTGGTTGATTGAACGACCAATCAAAACTAATTAAAAGTAACCAAAAGCACCAAGAAGGGCCAAAACGTATCGGAAAAATAAAAATATTAAAGTACCTCGTAACTAACCGAAATTAATCGAATTTTGGCGACTAACTAAAATTAGTCAAAAACATTTAAATTGGTGATAACGTACCGGAACCAGTTCAAATGACTAAAAGAAATTGAAACTAACTGAAAGTAACCGAAAGTTGACTAACCAAAAATCTTAAATTTGATTATAACGTATTGGAGTCGGTTCAAATGGCTAAAATAAATTTAAACTAACTGAAACTAACCGAAAGTTGTTTGAACAACTAACCGAAAATGACTAAAAATAACCAAATGCACCAAAACGGGCTAAAACGAATCGCAACAGGTCAAAAATATTAAGTACAGTAATGTTATAGCTAATTATATTACTACTAATTATACTACAGTTATTATATTACATTTATTTTCCTAACAAGTGCGCAAAGTGATACTTTCCCGCACGCTAAAGCAGTTAGATGGATATGCTTTAAGTGCGGGAAAGACACTTTGCGCAAGTGTTAGGAACAATGCTTTTACTTCGAGTACCCTAGAAAAGTAGAAATCTTATTATTGTATGCAGAAAGCATTAAAATATTGAAAAATCGAGTATGAACACGGCAAAAGTTTTTAAGTCATAAAATTACATTTTAAGTATACAACGCTTATTTAAATAATCTAGTTGAATAACTAGTAAGTATTCATTTCTAAATAATACAGCTTTTGTAAGTAAACCTTGTTTTCTAAGAAGATTCAAGCTTTTTAAGTTTCATAATGTATCCTGATTTTAAAATAATTTGTTAACACTAATTTTATTAATTCGGTTCCATGGCAATTTAACGGGACATCTTCATATATATTGGTCCTCAAACCAGTCCAGAAATAGTAGATGGCAAGGTTTTAAAAGTATTTATACGTGTTTATAAGCAAATATACCATTCAGTTTTCAGAAGTGTGTTTATAATGGGCGCACAAGCGACTGGGCTGGACTTGTCAGGCGGTAGGACTCGTCAGGCGATAGGACTCGTGTAGAGGAAAATATCAATTATGCTAGAATAGTTTCATTTTTGATTTGCAGATATAATAAACTTGTAAAGCGTTATTAGAAGCTAATTGTCATCTACTAATACTTGAACTAGAAACACATGCATTATTTTATTGCTTTGTATGGTCCCCGAGGGACGTCAATGAAATGATATCTAATACTCATCGATGAAACAAAAGTTTTGGAAAATTCCGACTTGTTTTCTTGCAAACTCTACAATGATGAACCATGATAAAGTATTAAACACTGATTTGCCTCAAAAAATCTTACAAAGCACTAAAGAACACTACCCGATAGTAATAGATTTAAAACATGCCGTTTTAGTACGATTACTACGCCATGTTGACTTTCGGCCGGAAGCGGCCGAAAGTAGACGAGACGTAGCCGAAGTAGAGGAGGCAGCCACTCGGCATTGCCACTTTCATTTATAGAAATTCCTCGCATGCTTGATGACAATATTTAAAATTCTAAAGTAGGTAATTACGTATGTTTTTTTTGTTAACTAACGTAGATTTAAATTAACCATGTAACATGGTTCAATAAATTTTAAATAGTAAGTGGTATTTACAAACAAAATATACCTACTTGAAAGTTAAATTCACTGATTAATAAGGAAATATGGCAAACATGCTCTTGTACCACAGTGTGTGTTAGAATGCGATTTAATTTGTGGTACAAACAAAAAGTAAATAAATGTATCTTTATTATTTTATTTTATCTAATCTTTCAACGATCGAGCATCGTGGCCCTCACGGAAACAATCGAGGCACAAATACGTACATACAGGAATGAGGCGTGGGTGTCATATGTAAATAATATTAACAGAGAAGACGGCTCTTTGTGGAACCTCGCCAGGCGAGTTCGCGGAGGCACCGTAGAATTTCCTGAGATACACCATAATGGTAATGTCTGAATAGATGATAATGGGAAAGCGGAGGCCTTCGCAGGCTACCTGAAGAGTGTCTACGAGGAGTCGCCTGACTCACACCATTCCATGCTCACGTCAACACTATTGCCGAGAAATTTACCCGATTGCTCCCGCAGTGCTCGATAAAATGCTGGTCACGCCTACTGAGATCAAAAAAGTTCTTTCTCGCCTACCCGGAAACAAAGCCCCAGGCGCCGACGGAATTCCGTATATTCTACTCAAGAATATGCCGAATAAAGCTGTCATCTTTCTCATGCACATTGTAAATGCAATAATGCGCCTCCAACACTTCCCCATTCGCTGGAAGAACGTAGTAACAATACTGTTTTTAAAACCGAATAAAGATCCGAAGCTAACAGCTTAGTATCGCCCCAGTTCGCTGTCAAATACTGTTGAAAAAGTTACTGAAAAGCTCTTGATGTCGAGGGTAAACAGTGCGGTTGAAGATCTTCAGATCTTGCCTTCGGAGCAGTTCGGTTTTCGTCGCGGACATAGTACTACTATGTTCGCGGAGAAGGTCGCACAAGACGCCTATAATGGCTTCAACGAGGAAAAATCAACAGCATTGCTTCTGCTCGACATTGAGAAAGCCTTCGACAGGGTATGGCATAACGGCTTAGTTTATAAGCTGTTTGCAATGCATGATATGCCACTGAACCTCACGGCATTAATTGCTTCATATCTTGCCGATCGTACTTTTTCGGTGCGGATTCGCAGTGACGTGTCGCGGAGACGGCACATAAAGTCAGGTGTGCCTCAAGGAACAGTATTATCACCGCAATTATTCAGCCATTATATAGCTGACTTCCCGTTACACCCCTCCAACTCCGCTGGCCTGTACGCTGATGATGCCGTGATCTACTCACAATCATCAGACGTACAGGTCGCGAAACATAACCTAGAACTTCACCTTGATCTTCTAGTCTCTTATTACAAGGATTGGAAGATCAACCTTAACGTGTCAAAGACCGAACTAAGTATTTTATCTCGAAAACGCAATATTGACATGACTCCTATAGTCATTAACAACACGGCAATCATGCCGAAGAATCGAATAAAATACTTGGGGATAGTCTTTGACCAAAAACTCAATTTCTCCAAGCAAATTGCTGCGATAAAGGCAAAAAACGTTGTAATTCAGAAAAGTCTGAACACCCTAGCGAAGACAATGTCATTTTTGAGTCCTGCTAACAAACTCGTAATCTACAAGTCGATCATCAGGCCAACTCTATTACAAGGCGCCCCGATATTGTGTTCTGTAGCCAGAACACACCTAAAACATATTCAAATAATCCAAAACACATATCTGCGATCCGCGTTTTCGCTCACGGTCTTCGACCGTCTCCGAATCGAGAAACTGCATGATATGACAAACACTGAGTACATACATCAACATATTGACAAAATATCGTGCAGTTTCTTCGAGTTTGGCAGCGAGGAGCGCAGATATCAAGGACAATGCAAATTTCGGCTTGAAATTCGGCCCTATCTATAAAAATACGGCACTTTTCTACCAAGAATTAAGACCGCCATAGCCGCCACCTCGATCAATCCGAACATCCCCGTCTAAGTTCCTCAAAACCAGCCTACAGTTCCATTAAACAAACCATCTCACACAAGCGCCGAAGCTATCGGCAGCATAAAAACCGCTGTTGACGGCGCCCCCACCTCGATAGGCCGAGGGGAGGAGCTAGCCGTAGCATATATAATAAGTCTTCTCACGCTTGAAGCTGAAGCCTCAGACTCAGCAATGCCCACATCGCTGCACTTGCTGTCCTTTCCCAGGCAAACACTCTAAGTTTCCAGCAGCTGCGATATGTTGTATGATCTTGACTGAGGCATTATGCCTTGACATTGTATATATTTTATGTGTGTATGTCATCCTCGACCAAGGCAAATCCTAATAACATAATTGTATATATTGTATATATCTGTGTTAAGTGTTGTGTCGTCCAACGTGAACCAGGGTTTTTCATGCTTTCCCTGCCTTGTCGCTTCTCATAAAACAACCCGAAAAACTAGAAACAAATCACAAACAAACCTGGCGAACAGCCAAATTAAAGGGACTTATCTCATAGAATTCTGATTGGACATCATTGCCGCTTACCTTTTGCGAATTAGGGCCGACATCAGCCCGCGTCCTAGTATGTTTAGTCCGCGAGTGAGTGAGAGCATAATATAGTGCGCACAAGAAACTCGCTATACAGACACCTAATACACTTTGCACTTGGTTATAGGTATAAAAATAATGTAATGTTGAAAATAAATGTTTATCTATCTGAAAAAACAACGTGTTCTTCAATTAAATTTGGTTAGTATGGGTTAGCTTGACTCTTAGTAAACTAAGAATGAAGCTAACCCAAACTAACCACCATCAGAATGCTCACTATTTTCGGCCAGCGTTTGCGCATTTCGTATTTGGCCCAGAACCACTTAGTGGTTTCTTCAGTGATCGCCGAAAAACTTCGTGGATATTGCTCCAGAGCTTGCTACAGATGGACTCTAAAAATATTTTAGTATTATATGGGTGAAAGGAACCTTTAGTTCAATTTACTTGTAAAAGACGGTAACCTGACAAAATAGCTCAATATAAAAAAGCCCTGACAATATATCTCAGTATATTATTTAATTATTTTTTACAATTTATAGAAAATATATATATGTCTTTTTATTTTTTGGGTTATTATGCTTTACTGCGGGATTTACTGCTAGTAACACAAGATGTCATATTTTATATGTGATATTTCATCGCAGATTTTTTGTTCTGGTATATTTAAATAATAGCTATTATCGAATTCCTATCCCACATCGTTAATGACGGCTCTGCACCGGAGTTAAAGAAATAACGCATTCTTCAGTTGAAATGTTAGCTTTACTCTTAGCGAACTAACATAACTTAACTACTTGCAATATATTTATATACAAAGTTATTATGAAAATTCATCATCATTAGAGCATTATGCGAATACGACAGTGAAAAGCGACGAAGAAGCAGTAACACTGGTTTAGGTGGAAAGTAGATTTGCCCAGATAAGACCTTCTTTGGAATACTGTTCACATGTGTGGAGGTATATTTAAATAATAGCTATT